>CP025654.1:14875892-14952762 GCA_003576665.1 Ipomoea trifida
GTGCAAAAAGGATGAGTAGTTGTAGAGACCGGCCTTGTCGCGTTGGGTGCCCCAGGTCGAGGCTGAGGCCGCAGCTAGCCTTGGCACGCTGGGCACCTAAGTCCGTGGCCGCGATAGAGACGATAGAGTCGAACACTAAACAGGCTGATGTTGATATTGGGTTGTTCTCATCTTCCTGCTTGGGTCGATTGGAGCGCTTTGCTAGTTTGTTAATGTCCCCTACGGGAGTTTGCTCACTCTCTACAATTTACTTCTCCTCAGTGACTGATCTTTGAGGTTGATCTTGGGGCCTCTATGAGGTTGGCAGGGAGTTTGGCTTGGTCTAAGGCCTTGTCGAGCCGATTAGTTACATAGTACGGGGCTTTGGTCGATCATTCACCTCCTCGGCCCTTGGCCCCATCATTTTTCCTTAGGTGAAACCTTCAAAGTTATGCTTGGTCCCGCAATGAGGTCGACCGGGCGCACGATGTAGCCTAGGGTGTTACCGAGGGCAAATGGATCCCAAGTATGGGGCCTTGCATTCACCCTTATTGTTTTGCTTGTGTTTGTCTTGTTCATGTTGTTGTTGACTTGAGTATCTCCCAACTACTGCTAAGGCCCTTGAGCTTAGCTCATCGTTTCCTCACATGGTGCTCCTCTTAGGCATAAATCGATGGAGGCCCTAGTTTTCCACCTTAGTTGACTTCAGGATGACAATGGTGCCCAACTCAACCTTGTGGCTTGGGGTTTGCCGTGGTGCTTGGCATGGCCTCATGCCCCGGGTTTGGCCATGGTGATCGCCTTAGCCTCGTGCATGGGGGACTTGGCTGATTCTTGCCTCCTTGATCGTTTCTCTTGACTTTGGGAGCCTCACGGATTGAGGTCGATGCCTCTCACGCTTACAAGGACTTTGGGGTGCCTCATCGCCTTGCGCACGACGGCATTTTGCCAAACTCGAACCTCACTACTACTTTGGTTCGTCATGCCCATAGTGGCTGAGCTCGGACTCCTTGTGCTCGATTTTCATTTAGGGAAGTCAAACCTCAGATGATTTAGCTTGTGTCATGGACTTTTTTTTTTTTTTTTTCAGTTAGTCGTTTTTTAGCAACGTTTTTGTAACACCCCATTTTTGAAAGCAAAATAGGCACCATGGCCAAACCAAAATTCACCACCAAGACTAAAATATATATACACATAGATAATTTTAAATCCAAATTACTTAATTCGAACTTGACCGACCATAATCATATAAGGCTACACTTAAGCCACGTATTCATAGTCTCCAAAGTATACGAGATGATGTCAATCATGTAACTAATATTCCTCCGGAACATAATTTCACATCATATCATATATGAATTTCTTTACTTAATAAATATATATACCAACGCCTTTGTACTCAAATATTATTTTATATAAACAAACATTCCATATACGATACACTCAATCTTATATTTTAAACTAATGTTCCTGAATGTGCACAAATATACCATACCACAATAATATTATTAAATATCATTATCATTAATATTGTTACCATCATTATTATTAATATTATTATATAAATACGTACATATAATTAAATTACAAATTCATAGTTGGCTAATCTCTCTCTCTCTTACAAACACACACACATTATATATATATATATATATATATATATATATATATATATATATATATACTTCCATTCACATGAGAACACTACCCCACACCCCACATGAGAACGTAAGGACAAATCATAGCCATTGAATTTTAGATTTGGATGGATGAGATGATTTCAAAAATATAGATATATAGATATTAATTAATAGGGAAGGAATTAATAAGGGAAAATACGAAATTTGAATAGCAATTTAAATGAGGAAATTATTTGATTAGGATGTTATGCATGGTTTTAGGAATGTATTTATGGTCGGATAGGATTCCCTACTTCCTTTTCTTATGCTTGTATTATTTATTTAATTATTTATTTTAATTTGGCGGTTTCTTCCATCAATAATTATTTCAACAGTTGAATTTGATTAGTTTTGTATGTTGTCGCGTCGACGATAGTGCATTGTGTGCACTTTTATGGGATATCGTGTGCACTTTGGTATGATCGGACGATTGCACACCATTACCTACATGGACTTGCGTTGTTTGATTTGTACCTGTGAAAGCCTTAAAAATAGTAATAATTATGCATCTGTGCATTTTGAGTGTGAGTGTGTACACTTTTCTAGTTTGAAATGTGCAAATATGTTTTGCCAGATTTTGCTTTAGTTAGTGTGTGCATTTATAACACCCATGTCTTCATATGTGCACACCACCACTTACTAGGTTGTTTAGGAAATACCAACTAGGACTTGTATCAGACATGTGTGTAAATTGCATGTGTAATACGACGTGTGCACATAGCTTGTTCAACCGTTGCATTCAGCTTTTTTTTGGTAACTTTATACCATGTGCACCGCAAAACATATATGGGAACAAGCCTCATTTACATATATGTGTGCATTTGTGTGTATAACTGTGTGCAATTTGTTAAACTCATATGTGTGCACACCCCCTTTTTTATTCTATGTCGTGAGCACTGAACAAATTGAATGTGTGCATTTAGTACGATACAAGTGCACATACTCATTACACTGTGTATACATCTCTGATATGTGGTGTGCACTGCATGTTAATGACAAAAACTAGCAAATAATGGACAAAAGCAAAAAATTGATTTTTTGCACTTATTAAAAAGAAAAAAGCTTACGACCGTCGCCAGAAACTGAAAAGGTTATAGAAACTCCATAAAAATATGAAACAATCTAGAAGTTGTTGGAAATACTGGAATTAATCCATGAAGTGAAGGAAATTATCTACAAGCTCCACTTTGTTAGTCCGATAATCACCTTTGGAAATAATTTTGAGAGATGACCACAAAAAAAAAATGCATAATCGGATCAGCAAAAGAAAAAATAATATGCACTCCCCGTCAAAGAAAGGCGATTGACAAGTGGTTGAGGCGACGGTTATTTAGTTTGCAAGCAGTGGGCAATTATCTGAACGAGGTGGATGTGAGCACGCTGACGCCCATTCGGTTCTTGATTTTAGATGCTCTGTTGAAAGCTCTGCACGATGAATTCTAAAGGTACCTGGTGTATTGTGTGCAGGAGGCTATGGGCAGTACCTCCACCGCTACCGTCGATTGAGCTGGCAACAGGGTTTATTGGAGGTACTGCCCATAACCTCCTGCACGCAATAAACTAGGAAACTGTAGAAGTCATCATGCAGAGCTTTCAATAGAGCATAAAAAACCAAGAACCGAATGGGCGTCAGCATGCTCACACCCACCTCGTTCAGATAATTACCCACCGCATGCAGACTAAATAACCGCCGCATCAACCATTTGTCGATCGCCTTTCTTTGTCAGAGGAGTGCATGCTATTTCTTGCTTTTGGTGATCCGATTATGCAATTTTTTTGTGTGTGTTCATCTCTCAAAATTATTTCACAAGGTAATTGCCAGACTAACAATCGGAGCTTCTAGATAATTTTCTTCACTTTCTGGACCAATTCTAGCATTTCCATATACTTCTGGATTGTTTTACATTTTTTATGGATTTTTCATAACCTTTCCAATTGTGGCGATGGCTGTAAACATTTTTCAATAGCTACGATTTATCCTTACATTCTTATGAGGGAGGTGTTCTAATGTGAATGGAAGCCTATGTGTGTCTATATATATATATATATATATATATATTCAGGTTCCCATGCGAAGAGTGCTTTCCGTGCGGTCACTCACCATTAGGTACGCATAAATGCACCACAAAGTGTTTAAAAATGCACCATTAGGTATGATGCGGTGTGGTGCATTTTTTTGGTGTGGGGTGCATTGGTACACTTCATTGTGGTGTATTTTTGCATATGGAATAGTGAATCCGCATCGACCACATGGGAAGCACGATCCGCATTTGAACTAGTACATACATACATATATATATATATATATATATATATATATATATATATATATATATATATATATATATATATATATATATATATATATATATATATATATATATATATATATACATATATATTTGTATGTATGCATGCATGCATGTATCCAATCATATGAGAACCAATTCCTAGGTGAGAACGTGTGAACAAATCCAAACCATTGATCTGCAAGATCTGATGGATGAAAAATCAAGTAAAAATTTAGCGGGTCATTTTCATAAATTTTAAAAAATTTTAAAAATAACAGGGTATTTTTCATATATATATATATATATATATATATATATATATATATATATAACGAAAAACAAATATACAATATTTGTACCAATCCAAACATACAATACACATACAAATATTTCATTAATTCACGAGCCAAATTACCAAGTATTCACAAACAATATAAAAATTATTTTCTAGGGACATTTGAAAAATAATGCACATAATCATCTGAAAAATCATTTTTGGGGTTTTGAAAGTCGGGTGAACATCAATCTTACCTTAAAAGTCAAAAATCCACTGCGCACACCCGAAACACCTATAGTTGATGATCCTCGTCTGCTTGCTCTTGACTTGATAGTGACAAGGGAGAAAACTAAATCGATGAAGAACCAGAAGAAGAGTAATGTTTTTCTTTCTTTCTACTAGCCAGGCGTCAATGGGAGAAGATGAGAAAGAAGGGAAATATTTTGGATGAAAAAAATATGTAATCGATTAATAGTAAGATTAGGATTATATAGGTATAAAATAGGGTTCGAATTATTTAACGGAAAGGAACATATTAAATTGGATAGGATGATTATGAGGACGATTAGGAAATATATTTTTTTTATTAGGAAATATATTTATTATAATATAAAGTTCTATATATAGATATTAGAAGGTAATTCATAATAGTAAACTATGTGTATATAACCATATATGGTCGTGTGTGTGTGTACATATATATATATATATATATATATATATATATATATATATATATATATATATATATATATATATATATATATATATATATATAGAAATAGGTTCATGTGCTGTGATCAGCTTCTTGTGAAAATGGGATTTAATCTCAACCCTTGATGTAATTAAAATCAACAACCCAAATTGATAACATATATTTAAGAAAATGCGGTTGTAATTTGGTCTTTTTTGCATCTAGGTCAAATTTAAGGTGCGTGGTTTTTCCTTTTTATGGTACGTGGTTGTTTTTTCTTAAGGTGTGTGGTTTTTGTGTTGTGTGCTTAAAGTGCGTGAGTTGTTGAAACTTAAGTGCGTATGTCGAAAGCTTTAAGTGCGTGGTTTTCCTTCTTTAGGTGTGTGGTTTTCTTTCTTAAGGTGCATGGTTTGCATGCTTAAGATGCATCAGTTGTTGAAACTTAAGGTGCGTCAACCTAAAGCTTTAGGTGCGTGATTTTCCTTTTTAAGATTGGTTGTTTTCCTTCTTAATGTGTGTTGTTTTCTTTATTAGGGTCTGTTAGTCTAATGCTTTAGGTGTGTGTGTGGTTTTTCCTTCTTAAGGTGCGTTGTTTTCCTTCTTAGGGTTCTTTGTTTTCCTTCTTAAAATACTTTGTTTTCCTTCTTAAGTGACCCAAGTGCAAAAGTACCGTGTTGCTCAACTTCTTCTACGATCATCAGAGCAATAACACCAGAAAGACATGATAGTCAAGTCGATCATATATAATCATCAAATCAAACTTTATTATCTTATATATATATTGACCATTTTGCCCTAGCTTTATAGGAAGAAGTAGGTAATCTCGGTAAAGCGACTATTGTGTATTGTAGGTGCGTATAAGATTGCTGGCATTCATGTTTCGTAGTAAACAATGTAATAGTTAATTGCATTAATTTGTTGTGATAGTGGAATATCTGTAAGGACAGGTTTTTATTTATTTTTCATTAATTTGAGTCGTTGATCTAGATTTGATCAATGACTCAAATCTAACCTCATTTTTCACCTAAGCAAGTTTCCGCACCAGAACTTATCATATTATATATATATATATATATATATATATATATATATATAAAATAGATATCAAATACAGAGGAAGTGTCTAGGTCAAATGCGGTGGTATCTTAGTAATTTTGTGTATTTGTGAAACTTAAGTGTGTATTTTCTGTGCTTAAGGTGTGTGGTTTTAATAATTAAGGTATGTCAATTTAACACTTAAGGTGTATTAGTTATATGGTTGATAACTTAAGGTGTGTTATTTGTTGAAACCTAAGGTGCGTTACTCTAAAGTTTAAGGTGCGTCTTTTCAAAGGTTAAGGTGCGTCGTTTTAACACTTAAGGTGCACCATTTAAACACTTAAGGTGCGCCGGCTATACACTTGAGGTGCATAAGTTCTCCACTTAAGGTGCGTCATTTTAACACTTAAGGTGTGTGATTTTACTACTTAAGGTGTGTCTTTGTAACACTTCCGATGACCGTCGACGAAGGAAGAGGGTTCAGACCTAGGCGCGCTCCTTCTTCTAGTGACGAAACGACCGGTCGGCTGAGAGCTCTTCAATGTACGTCTCGTCTCCGCCATTTTAGCTTTTGTGAGGTAAGTATTATTTTTTAATTTTCAACTCTCTTCCTTCATTCTCCATATATGTACAATCGGACCCAACAGATCTGATAGAGGAATAGCGGTGTGTGTGGAGAACTCTGTGAAATAGATATGAAATCCATGAAGAAGATAGCAGCGGCGGAGAGAGGAACAACGGCAGCGACGACGGTGCTGCGGTGGAGAGAGGAACAGCGGAGAGAAGATAGCATATCTGAAATTCCCTTCTTTCTTTCTTTTTTTTTTTTGTTTTGTTTTTTTTTTGTGTTAGTGAATTTAGTAACTTATGATTTTGCTTATGATTTTGTGTTTGTGATGTACCTGCTTCAAATTAAATTTCATTCTGAGATTCCTAGAAAAGCCAAAGAGAAGCTGCTATTTGTTGTGCGTTGTTGATTTTGATAGAATTTGTAATTTTTTATCATGCTCATTTGAGGATTTATTGGTGATTTAAGATTGGAAAGTGTGTATGTAAAATAAATCAAATGTTGATTTGTTGATAATTTAAGATGGCAATGTTTATGTAAAATGTTAATAATATATACTTTGTATCTATTAAAACTATATATAAAAATCTTTCGCGGCACCCTCTGGGAAGAGGGTGTAGCGGATTGTATTAATAATATCCACATTCCGCGACACCCTCTTCCCAGTGGGTGTCGCAAAAAGTCATTAATTAAAAAAAAATAAAAATGAATATTAGCTTTCCGCTACACCTGTGGGGTGTAGCGGAAAGTCTTTACTTTTGCAGTCACTCACATCCGCTACACCGCTACAGGTGTAGCGGAAACACTTGTACATGTGTAGCTTATGTGCCTTTTTGTACTAGTGTACGCTCGACCATCTCTATAAATACCCATCGCCTTTCCCCCTTCTTCTTTTCAGTTTCCTTCTCCTCTTGACGTCTTCAATCCTTGCTTTCCAGGCCATCTTTCTCCTCTTCTGGTCACTCCCCTTTACCGTCCGATCCATCGTCTCCTCCCTTTAAAGGTCAGTTTCTTTTACCCTTCTCCTATTCTTTAGCGCTTTTAATCCCTTTGCAATGTCGTCCCCTGCCACTTCATCCTCTCGTTTCCAAGGAGACACCATTTTCCCAGAGACCTCATCTTCTTCTCGCCCGACGACCACCACCCAAACCACATTCGTAGCCCGGATCATTGAGAAATATTCGGCTTACTTTGAGGACTTGGACCGACCGATTTCTCATTGATCCTCTCTTGGCGCCATTGATTACAACCACGCCCACCGGTTACTTGGCCTGGCAACGGAGACTCAAGAAGCTGGTTAATGGCCAATCTTAGACCCACCAGCCCGTGGTTTCGTTAGTATCCATTACCAGTCGATTCATTATGGCTTCCGAGTCCCACACTTCCCCTTTCTCAACACTCTCTTGAACTACTACCGGTTGGTGCTCGAGCAACTGGTGACCAACTCATATCGCCTGGTGGTCAGTTTCTTCACCGTTTTCCATCGCCTCAAGAGGGGGGCTTCTCTAGCCCTCTTTCATCAGCTTTTCCAACTGATTACGGTCGGTTCAGTGGCCCCTAGGTACGTACAGATCCGTGCTTGGGATGGTCGTAAATTTTTTAATAAGCTGGACTCCTCTCATAATGGCGGGAAAGATGAGTTCTTCTTTGTTCGATCGGCTACCCTGCACCCGGCCTTTGATTTCTCACTGGCTTAGGTTACTTCCTACTATCGCCTTGATAGAAGGCCGCCTTGCCCGGTTGACCTCGAGCAGCTGGTCAGGGCCTTGATTGAGGAACCCTTCTCGGCTCGTCGCTGGTCTCACCTGAGCGCCATGCATAGGGCTGGTCTATTGCCCGAAGGCGCGACTAACATAGGTTTGCCCTTTTCGGGCTTTTCTTAACTGCTTGCCCATTGTTCATGCTTCTTATGCTCTCACTTTCTCTTTTTAGGCAACAATGGCACCGAGAAGTCTTCTAGTGGTTCGGAAGAATAGGCTGAGCAAGATGAGCTGGTCGCTCATCAGTTGCCCTCCTGCGCTACGGTGGCCACAACTGAAGAAGCTATCGCTCTTTCTTCTGAGGGTGATCAGCCACCCGCCTCCGTAGCTATGGTTGACCACAAAGCATTTCTTCGTGCACATGGATTAGCCCACCTGACAGCCGCTGAGAACGGCAAAAATGTGGCAGTTGTCGGCTCCATACCACCCCTAAGCGTGCGCTGCTCGATCCCACTGGTCTTCGGTGGGTCCTCAACTGCTACCGCTCAGGCTGCCATTACAACTAGGCGGAGAGAGCTGACTCCCCATACTGCACCTTTTGCTCGTCGGTCGGGGAAGAAGCACCCCAGCGAAAGTGTAATCGAGCACCCGGCTGCCAAGAGGATAGTGGTCGACCCGGTGGCCAACGAGGGTGATTCTATCCACAAGGGTAAATATCCAGTGGGTGAGTGGCTGGACAAGGTTATCTTTCCTCGCGACCTGGACTTCATTGAGTGGCAGGACGCCGAGGACCATCTACAGGGAGTCGCTCTTCAAACTTACCAGGTATTTATTCTATCTGGCCAGTCTTCCTTTTACTTTCATACTTAGTACTTTTTTCGGCTTTTAACCTTTCCCTTGCTCGCCGTCACTGATGGCTCAGCTCGCACCCCGTCGGCGCTAGAAGGCCATCCTTTCTGAGCTAGAAGTTCTGCACGCTGCTCGGGCAATTCATGACAAGCAAGTGGAGGAGATAAATCTCAAGCTAGCAACTGCCAACTCTACACTGGAAGCTGAGCAGCGACGCAACGAGCAATTGGTGTTGGATCTTCAGACTGCTTGCCTGGTTGTGCTAACTGTATATATAAAAGTGTCTTAGGCCTAAAGTCAATTTAGATGTTAAGCTCATTTTAGGCAGTTTGGATAATATTAAAAATATAAATTTGAATAAAAATTGAATAAATTTGTACACTACAATAACCTACACTTATTAAGGGTAATTAGAGTTTTAAAAAGAAAGTGTAATAAATTGATGTCAACATTAAGCTACTAAAAGTAGCATTTTGATTTTCACCTTATTATGTCAATAAACTAAGTCAAAAAATTAGTTATGAAACATTCATATTAATTGTTTGATCAGTTAAAGGATGCTAAGGGGAGTCATCTACCTTTCCTCTTATTATACTATGAATAATATTGAATAAATTATTGTAATAAAACTACACATATATAGTTTAACCACCACTTATTTCTTAGCAAACTTTGGTAAAACCCAATTGTAATACCATGGACCAGGATTCACCAACCCTGGTATAAAACTTATGTATCTATAGTTAATATATTATTTTTCTTTAGTTAATAAATTATGTGTATGTAAATAAATTGGAGGCACATAATTTGTTAACTGCATACGCATAATATGTTAATTACATACACATAATATGCTAACTGTATATTATGTGTCTGTAATTAGCATATTTATGTGTCTATAATTAATGGATTATGTGCCTTCAATTTATTTATTTATTATACGGTATCCTGGCATATATCAGCAAGATTATATATTAAATTTTTTCATAAAAGTAAATATTTCAAAAATTCATAATTATGATTTATGACAGAAATGTTGGATTAACTAGTGCAATAGCATATTATGTGCTTCAAGTTAGCATATTTATGTGTCTGTAGTTAATGAATTATGTGCCTTCAATTTATTTACAGAAACTCTAAACAAATAAAAATTGAAATACATATTAAAATTCAAAATTCTGGTTATAGGTAGTATCAGTGCATGTACAAGATCTCTGAATGGTCCTCCGATTCTTCAATTGATGTCTTGAACACTCCACTGAAGGGCCTTCGAAACTCAAGTAGCTTGATTTTCAAAGAAAGACTTGTATATATAGGTTGTTCTTCGTTGAAGGACCTCTAGACTCAAATGGCTTGATATTCAATGGAGGGTTGGATCAGCATGCCATCTTCATGGAGGGATTTTAGAAGTGTTTTATTTTCATGATCATGGTACTAATCTCTTGAATAAGCTTTAAAGCTTTCATAGATGTTTCCAGGATGTTCCCATGATGATTCTATGATGAATGTGCGCTCCTATTTGTAGTTAGGGACTTAGGGTAAAAAGTTTTGATAAGTTCAAACTCTTTTGATATGATCTAATTAAAAAAAATTAGATAATATCATTATTATCCAAAATATATTTAATATTTTAATATTCAAAAGTAATCATCCTTATCAAAATTTCCGTGTCAACAAATGCCCCCTTGAAACTTGCTTGTACGCCACTTGAAAACATATATGACTTGAAAGTATGTAGTGCAAGGAAGGCTCGGCACTACATCTGAATATATAAGGCAATTTTAATTTCAACTCGTGCCAAGGAACCTTGATGGATATGGTTGTTTTGACTTGTGGCAAGGAGCTTTTGAGGATATGAAATAGTTTCGACTCGTGCCAGGGGGTATTTTTAACTTCCTCCATTTCAAATTTCATACAAGGTTTGGCCCCATATCGGTTGAAATACATGTGCCTATGAAAAGATGAGAGACAGAGTTGTCCCACTAGGCGTGCCAATTTGTGAATAAAAAAAATTGAATTACATATTAAAATTCAAAATTATGGTTTCAATGCGGTGCGGGTACATGATCTCTGGATGGTAGTCTGATTCTTCAATTGATGCCTTGAATACTCCACTGAAAGGCCTTCGAAACTCAAGTAGCTTGATCCTCAAAGAAGGGTTTGTTTATGTAGCTTGTTCTTCATTGAAGGTCGTCCTCCGGACTCAAAGAGCTTGATCTTCATGGAGGGGTTTTAGAAGTATTTTATTTTCAGGATCATGGTGATCTCTTGAATAAGCTTCAAAGCTCTCAATGATGTTTCTAGGATGTTCCCATGATGATGATTCTTGGATGAATGAGTGCTCTTATTTGGCTATTTATAGTTAGGATAAGAGGAATTTTGATATATAGGTTCAAATTCTTTTGATATTATCTAATTAAATAAATTAAATAAATTAAACAATATACTCCCTCTATCCCATTTTACCTGTCCTATTTACTATTCATCGGTCAAACCAACTCTTTCTTCATTACTTATTTTCTTTAGTAATTTTTTATTATTTTTAAATTTAATTTTTTGTGTTTAATAGTACTTTTAATGTAGTTTCTAAATATATAAATTTTATATATTAATGCTAAACTTAATATTATTAAAAATTAGATTAAAAATAACTTCAGTCAAGTCTCATTAAACGAATCAGACAACCATTTTGACAATCGTTATACCCTGCACCACGGTGCACATAGCAATGTGCACCACGTACGTAAACGACGTTGTTTCGATGTTAGTGGACGCGGACGCGAATGACTCCAGGGAATTCATATAATACACATAATCATTATCTAGAATACACAGAACGTTTGCCAATAATACACAGAATGTTTGCCCAGAATACACAGAATATTGACACAAAATACACAGATGTTAGTGGACGCGGACGCGAATGACTCCAGTGAATTCATTATCTATAATACACATAATCATTATCTAGAATACACAGAACGTTTGCCTAGAATACACAGAATATTGACACAAAATACACAGAACTCATCATGCTAACATTCGAATGCACAAACACATCACAACCTGTGTTAATAACATGAATACACAGAATATTAACACAAAATACACAGAACTCATCATCATAAACATTCGAATGCACAAACACATCACAACATGTGTTACTAACATGAATACACAGAACGGTTGCCAAGAATACACAGAATGATTGCTTGGAATACACAGAATATTAACATAAATACAGAGATCGGCCGAAACGGGAAACGTGATTTCCAAAAAAACGGACGATTAATTTACAATGTTCAAAACGACGTCTTTTACGCACGTGGTGCACATTACTATGTGCACCATGGTGCACAGTATAATTTGCCTCATTTTGAAATGGAGGTAGTAATTATTATCTCAAATATATTTTAATATTTTAATATTTAAAAAATTCATTCTTACGTAATTTGTTAATTGTGTGCACATAATTCATTAATTTGAATCTTATTTTGAGTCATGGTCCAAATGCAGCGTTGACTCTAATCCCTGGTATAATTTGTCGGTAAAACGTTGCACGGTCGTGTGCCAGCATTTACAATAATCTGCTTTGGCCTCTATGCTTGCGCACTTCTTTCCTTCAACATCGTTCAATTCTCCCATTAAGTCATCTCTTAAGTCATTGTATGCATAAGTCTAAAATCATAAATATCTAGATCATAACAAAAGATATTGGCCCTGTTTAGTAAATAATTAGCCTATCAGTCAATTTTAGCTTATTTGATTATTATTAGTTGTTTGACTTGGTTAAAAAATCAATATAAGTGTTTGGTTAATAAGCTTTTGTAACTCCAAAATACTAAATTTAAAAAAGCTATTCAAAACAACATTTTCAATTAGCCTTTTGAAAAAAAGAAATTATACCAAACAGCTAACAGCTAATTTACCAAACACTTTTCTACAATCAGCTAATATTATCAACTAATTATACCTTCTAACCCGATCAGCTAACAGCCATTTACCAAACATGGCCATTAACTTTCTATTCAACAATATAAAATTCATTTCAACTTGAACTTTAATAACTTAGGCTGTCCTCAACCCTGCCAATCTCCCCATTTCTAATCTATGTGGCAAGGGAGAGTTTTTTTTATTTATTATTATTTAATGCCATGTGTGTTTGATGCGGAACATGATTTGAGAAAACAACAGTACAATGGTCACATGCAGGAAGTCTAAGAGACATGGAGTTTTGGTGGCTACTTTTATTGGAAATTTGGATTAGTTTTAAATGTTATTTATATTTCCAATTATCATTATGTTCATTTTATAATTTCCATGCATGCTTTTAATTTTTGCAACTCTTCAGCTTTTCTAGTTACCTATTTAAACAGAGACTTTGTATCCTGGAACTTTAGTTTGAATATAATTTGAAAGTGTTTGAGTTAATTTGGTTATTTGAGAGTTTTCTCTTTGTCACGTGTTGGCATCGTTTCCCTTGTCCTACATCAGTTGGTATTCAGAGCCAAGTTCCTAGGCGACAACCGAGATAACGGCATAGGCCTCTCCACTTGTCACGACCCAGTATGGCGCAAGGCAGTATCAACAACAAGGGTAACAACCCATTCAACGGCGGTGACCGTGGAGTGGATGCCCTTTGGGCAGATTTTCTAAGGCAAGAAGAAAAGGTAAATCGTGAGCTACTCGATATACGTAATCTTCTTGCTGATATTAGTCTTCGTATAAATGGTAATGGAGTTCGTCAAGCTACCAATCATGAACGAGACCCACTTGTAAATCATGCAAACCAAGTTCCTCTTCGACAATGTCGGCAGACAGAACCATCACTTCAAAATAATAATAGTGATGATTCTAAGAATGAAACTCAACATCAAAAATTTCCCATGCAAAGCCAGTACCATCCAAAGCATGATCTACCAACCTTTAATGGATATTTAGATTCTGAGGCCTTCTTGGATTGGTGTTCAGAAGTTGATAACTACCTTGGCATGTTTGAAGTTCCTGAAAATAAGCAAGCAAAATTTATTGCAAGTATGCTGCGTGGAAGAGCTCTGGCATGGTGGAGGACTATTCAGACCAATAGAACAAGACAAGGTAAATGCTCAGTGAAAACATGGAGGAAAATGAGAAAACTTCTGATGGAACAGTTTTTGCCTTGGGATTACCGGATATATTTCTTTCAAAAATATCATAATGTTAGTAGATATGCAGAGGACATGTTAGGGATGAGATCGTGTGAAATTCCAGCATGCTACAATCAACTTCAAGAAACTTCCAAGCAACAGACTGTCATCAAAGTTCAAGAACAACTAATAACATCAGTAGCTCCATTGTGGACACAAGGTAAAGCTTTTAATATGAACTTTCAAGTTGAAAATCTATTGACGGAAGCTACTCCAAATAAACACTCCCTCCTTCCTACAAAAACACTTGTTGAGATTAAAAGCCAACCTGAGTGTGGAGTCAAGGCTACTCACTTTAATAAATCTCAACATCAACCACTCGCACAAGAGGCAGAGACAAAGAAGTGTTTGAAGAGAAAGGAACCTGACTACTATTCGGATGAAGGTTGGGTTCGAAGGTTTATTGATCCTGGAGATGAAAATATCAAAGAGGGAGAAAATGATTGTGAAGACATTGTGAGATATGCAGGTCCGGTTGTGTACCCAAAACCATTCATGCCTGCTAATGAATTTTACTGGCTACTGGGAGTGGATTCTAGAGATCTGAATGGTGAAGCATTTGCAGAAAATGTTATTATACAAGGGGAAACCAAAGCCAAGGTAAAATCTGCCAACTCTAAACATAAGGCTCGGACCTATCATTGCAAAGAAGTGTTTACAATTAACGGGGAGGCTATGATTGTTTTTAGAAAGGAACATGTGCCTGCAAAAATATCTCACAGATTGAGTCCTAAGAGATATGGGTATTTTAAGGTTCGAAAAAAAGAAGAAGGAGAATTGAAGGCACTCATCATGACTTTATATTACTCCGATGAGGTAACATTGTATTTGACGACTCGGAACGAGTCTTTCGCAACCAAGGGAGAATGATGCGGAACATGATTTGAGAAAACAACAGTACAATGGTCACATGCAGGAAGTCTAAGAGACATGGAGTTTTGGTGGCTACTTTTATTGGAAATTTGGATTAGTTTTAAATGTTATTTATATTTCCAATTATCATTATGTTCATTTTATAGTTTCCATGCATGCTTTTAATTTTTGCAACTCTTCAGCTTTTCTAGTTACCTATTTAAACAGACTTTGTATCCTGGAACTTTAGTTTTTGAATATAATTTGAAAGTGTTTGAGTTAATTTGGTTATTTGAGAGTTTTCTCTTTGTCACGTGTTGGCATCGTTTCCCTTGTCCTACATCAGTGTTGCAATAAGAGTGAGAAATTGCTAAATTAGCAAGAGGAGAGAGAATGAAAATGTGGGAGAAAAAGCATGTTAAATTTGATTTGTGTACTCTTTTTTTTTTTTTTTTTATCTTTTTTTATTTCCTATTATATTATTTAGTTATTATATTTATAATATAATATGCAAATTTCAAATAGTGAAGAATTTACAAATTTGATGATGTGAAAGTGGGCCCCATTTTGAAAAGTGAGAGAAATTTCTAGGTTAAGGATAGCCTTAGTGTTAACACATTTATTACTAGCACGAGGATTGGAATTTTAAAAGTATTACTGACTCTATATATTATAATTTAGTATATGTTCATACATACTTTCTCGATCTATTGAAAGATACACAAAGAGTCAAAGCCACACTGGGCTGGGTCAAGATCTGCAAGGACTGAACCAAGCTTCCTCCTCCACTGGATCGTACCTGTGATCTCCATTTTGGAAGAGTCACTGAGGTGTCATTGATGGAGCTACAAAGCATGAGACTTGGAATAAAAACTCTAAATAGTATAAATTAAATTTTAATTGTGCTTATAATAAACCACTTGTAAGGAATTATTATTTTGTAATTAAATGCTTTGATTTACAAGAAAACCAACAATCACTATTTGAAAATACGTTGGCCTGTTTGAATCGAAAAGGTCAACCGACCACTCCTCAAGGAATCAAAAAGTAATTAAGTACTATATATGAGCATCGTCTTGTGACCTTGATAATCAAATTTATAAATTTATAATTACTAAATTAATAATCTGACTAATTTAATTGGGGTTTTCTCCCCTGCCCTAATGAGTTTTGATTGATATTAGCATGTGGCTGCCTTGATGTTGAAATAATTATTAGTCTAAAATGCCGCCATTACTCATTAGTATATAGGTAATGGAAAGATGGATCTTTTTTTTTTTTATTTTTTTTTTATTTTTTTTATTTAAATAACTAAGATCTTTTTTTATTTTGTGCCGAATATATCCTCGATCCCAAAATGATGGGTCATTTACTCATTTTATAATATTATGCTATATAATTTTTTTAAGACAATGAATGCTATATATAATCTATTTTATTACATATTCAAATAACTAATAATTAAATTATGCTTTTTTTTTACAGTGAATTTTTATGACCACCTTTGATAGATATATAATCCAAATTTTTTCAAGTAATTGAAAAAAAAATTTAAAAGTATTCAGTATCATGGTAGTTGGCAGATCGAAAATAGACAATTTTTTTGAGTAACGAGAGAAACTCGTAACCACTACCTAAGGATGTACATTGGGTAAATCCTAACTTATAACCCTAGCCGACAAAAGGCTACAAGGAAGTAATCCAACTTAGGTTGCCATAGCTAACTAACTCGAACTAAGGAGGCCAATTTAATATGCCACTCTCATTAGGAGTCGAACTTATAACTTTGTGATTATCAAATCAATAGCCTGACCAATATGTGTCATAGAAAATAGACAACTTTTGGCAGACTAGCTAGTTGCTTTAAAATAAATTTATTGAATTATCTAATAGCAAAGTAACAAAACATCACATGTATTTAATAAAATTTTGGATACAATGTTATATCAATTGGATCAAAAATTATTTTAAGTCCACAACGGCTCCTTAAAGTGCACCCGCCCAAACGCACTCATAACTTTTTTATTCACAAAAATAAATACAACGTCATCATGATGTTTGTGTACGCTGGAAAGACATGATGCACGTGCTCAACAACGTTAATCATAAGTTTTATTTTTTATTTTTTTATTTTTATTTTTTAATTTCTGATACTCTGATCGCATTCGCATTCGTTCTACATCCCTCCATAATGTGTTCTTCATTTTAGTATTTTAGTATTTAATGTGTTCTTCATTTTAGTATTCCATAATTAAAAAATTAAATGGAATACTCTATTCGAAAATCGAAATTGATTCTAATGAAAAATTGATCACATTAGAGCAACCTTAAAAGGGGTTAAAAGGAATTTTTCAGATGTAAAATTTGAATGGGAGGTTTGTTAATTAACAGATGATCGAGGGTGGGGCCGGTTTTTTCAAAAAATTTCTCATGCAAATGCAATATTTTTGTGAGACCAATTGAATAAATAAAAGAGTAGAGCATGCCCCTACAAGCATGGTTGAAAAAATTGCTAAGCGCTCGGGGAGCGTCTAGCGCCTAAGACGCCTAGGCGTCCGTGTGTTTTTTTATTTTATTTTTTATTTTTTAAAAATTTGTTTAGGTATTCTTAATTTTTAAAGACTAATAGTTATAAAGTATATAATGCTTTAACAGTTAATACTAAATTATTAAATATTAACCTAAAAATATCTAGAGTTTGTACAATTTAGTATAATTTTGCTCAAAACGTTGTTGTTTTGAGTGATATAACTCATTAAAAAAAAAAAAGAACACTAGTTAATCCGCCGACTAGTCAGTGCCTAGGATGTCTAGTTGGTGCCTAAAAGCCCAAGGCGGTCAGTACTTAGGCGGCCTAGGCGGTCGCCTAGCCGGCCAACCACCTAGACCATCATTTAAGGTGATACACAAGGCGGTCGACCAGCGCCTAGCGCCTAGCAGGCGGAGATTAATCGGCACCTAAGCGGGATTTTCGCAACACTGCCTACCGGTGCGCATAATAAGCTGGTCAATGTTTTTTTACCTTTTATATTTTCTCCTTTTTTCCTTAATTTTCCTTTTTCTCTATCCCACTATCTTACATCGAATATAAACAACTTCAAAAAGAAAGAAAGAAAAAAACACAATTTATGAAGATGCTATTATGTTATCAACCATATTAAGTATCTTATTAGTAGTTTTATAAAACTTCTTATCTAACAAATATTATTTATTTATGTTTGACATATGTATGGGCGTGGTCAAGTGGGATGAAATAGCTCTCAAGTCTCAGTGGAGGTGGTATTGACTCTTTATGTCATACTACATTATAACAGAGTCAATGAATTATTATATAAAAGCATCATTTACTCATAACACACCATCAAGTAGTGAATGCATGTTTCTCTCGTCACCAAAAACATAAACTATAAATGAAAAGCAAAAAATTAAAGAATTAAAAGAAAATAACACTTTTTAATTTGTCCCTAAATTAGAGAAAAATAACTATTTTCATCCTTCAATTATATCTCATAAGTATTTTATGTTCATCCATCGTTTGTGATTGTTTTTTTCTGATTCTTTAATTTTGTTAGGGTTACATTATGGAACAAAAAATACAATTTAATAGATAATTAAGGAAATAATAAAAAGAAAGACTACGAACTTTATGCATAATTTAGAGGAAGAAAAAAAAAGTATTGGCCATCTGACCCTTGTTTGGTAACATAGTTAGTTTATCAGTTAATTTTGCCTTATTTGACTACTGTTAGATGTTTGACTTGGTTTAACAACCAATATAAATGTTTGATTAATTAGCTTTTTGCTTCAAACACTAAAATTAAAAAAGCTACTCAAAACGGTTTTTTCGATCAGCTTGTGAGAAAGTCATTTTGCATGCAATCACCTATCCGCTAACAGCTAATTTACTAAACATCTTTCTACAATCCAGTCTAATTAAACTCACTAACCCAGTCAGCTAAGAGTTATCAACTAATAACTATTTACCAAACACCTCACTATTTGCAATTACGGTATATAACTATATATAGCCGTTTTCAAAAAAAAAAAAAAAAAAAACCTATATATAGCCGACGGCTGAAACAAATAGTATTAGTCGGTACGTAAATATAATGACTAATTTCGCCAAAGGATTAGAATGGAAGGTCGTATTTGGAGCAAGTTGAAGCCATATTCAGTGGGCGGCATAAATGTTTGGTTTAGACGCACTAAACCCTCATGTCAGGAGTGGACTCTAATTGCTCTGGTCAAACCTTTAAGACCTGTACTAGATTAGACCTCAAATTAGGGGAAAAAGCACTATGAAATGTTTTGCGATAGTTTGATATCAGATAGTTGGTTGGTTTAGCTAACAATTGATTGCTGATTATGTGAGTTATTTTGATTAGTTCATAATATTAGCTGGTTATAGAAAAATTGGTGTCTATTAAATTAATTGTTTGCTCTTAATTGATTACATCTAAAATCAACCTTAATTATGCATGTTTTGTGATATTTGTTTAATTCATAAATTATTTTAACAATTTATTATTATTATTTTTTTTGAAAGTAAACAATTAATGCATTAAATTATGAGAAAGACAGTTTACAAGAAAAGCAGGTGGAATGTAAAACCATTCCCCACAACCTGACACCGAAAAGGCCTCCCTAGCAACAGTGTGGGCGACACAATTCGCAGATTGTTTTACAAAACGGAATTCAACATCTTCAATCAACGATGCTAATTCTTTAATATCATTCACTAGAAGTCCAAAAGTAGAATTAAAAAAATAATAATAATAACATCAAAAACGAGTTGGGAGTCCATTTCTACATCAATATTCTCCAATCCAATGCCTTTTAACCAACTCAGGGTCTCACACTCTCACGTAAACAAATAGCTTCAGCCTCCTTAACGGTGTAAGACCCTAACATTCGGACATTCTTCACTGCCAAGAAATTGTTGCCATCATCCCTTAAAACCCAGCCTAGACCCATAGCTGAATTAACATAATCAAATGTTGCATTTGTATTTAACTTTAGGCGTCCCCTTGCTGGCTGAACCCAATGACTATTCTCAGCAAATGTAATACTTACAGAACTTTGGGGGGTTGCATGCTTCCAATTAGCTAAAAAAGTAAAGGCCCTTCTTAATATTAAATGCATGTCAAAATCAATCCCCTTCCATACAGCCTCATTCCTGCTACACTATATACCCAACAAGCCATGATAAACTTAGCTAGAAGATCACCACTCAAAATTTTGATATAACCAAAAAACAACTCAATAACATTATTACCATGCATATGAGTTGCTCGTGGTAAACCGATTGCATTCCAGATTTTCATAGCCTCAGTACACTTAGCAAAAATATGACATGCTGATTCATATTCACGCCTGCAAATATGGCAAATTAATGAGCAGTTTATTGTTTAGAAGCAAGGCATCTATTACCAACAGAAATGTTTGACTTTCGGAGGTATATGTAAATTCCACAATCTTGACCAAGGTTGCTCATCATACATCGTACCAATAAGCCGTCTATAACACGACTTAACAGTATAATCACCGTTTGGATCCCAATACCAATACCATGAGTTCGGGGGTTTTCGAAGGATAGTAGGAATATCCATAATCAATTTTGCATCAAGAACATTAAAAAGATTCATAACATGGTTAACATTTCATCCATCGTTAAAAAGGGTTACAACCGGGGCCTCCTTAACTTCCTCACTGTGCTAGTTTGCAGAACAACAACTAACCTTATCTCAGGTAACTAACTTATTTCAATTCTTATTATATTGCTATTATCTGTTTTCTAACTTGTATCTAAATTTCCAGACAAACACCAAGGTCTCTTGCCTGCATTTGAGGATGTACTACCATATGCCACACATAGATTTTATGTTAGGCATCTCCATTAGAACATAAAGCTAGCAGGTTTGTAGGCAAGGCAATGAAGGATGCACTTTGGGCAGCAGCCATGGCAACAACCGTGAACACTTTCACTGATGCTATGGAGGAAATTAAGAAGTTGGATGTGGAGACATACAAATGGCTAGCAGAGAAACACCCTTCACAATGGTCAATGTCCCATTTCACCCTTTCTATTTGTGATACACTAGTGAACAATATATCTAAAAATTTCAATCACATGATTTGAGATGCAAGGGCAAAACCACTAATTTCTTGAGTAAAATCTATTAGGAAGTTACTTCTGCCAAAACTATTTGAAAATAAACAAAAAACTATGAACTGGAAGGCTATTCTGCCCTGCAATTATAAATAAAAAAAATTTCCTTATTAGTTGAGAGGCTGTTGCTGGATGTTTAGGGGCTCAAAGTGATGAAAATCTATTTGAGATAAAGTTCATGGTAGGGTTAGAGGGGTTAGAGCAACAAACTGTGGATTTGTTGAGGGGTAGGCATAGTTGTAGTTGTAGAAGATGGGACTTAACTGGGATACCTTGTAAACATGTTGTGTGTTCAATTTGGATGAAACATGGAAAAAGGGTCTGTGCATCATTATATATACCCTTGCTATTCAATAAGCAATTACTTGAATACCTAAGGAGGTAGGATAAAGCCACTTGCTAGTCCTACTGATTGGCCAAGGTCAAACAAGGAACTATCGTTGCCCCCACTATACACAAGCAAGTCCAGTAGACCAAAAAATTTGAGAAGCAAGGTCAAAGATGATCTAACCAAGAATGGGACACATGTGAACCCTAGCTTGCTAGTTAAACATTGCAGGAAATGCAATAAGACTGAGCATAACTCTATAATATGCCCTGAAGATCCTATTGCAAAACAAAGAAAGGTAATGGTATAATCTACATTTAATGTATGCATATATTTATTAATCCATTTTTCCTTGTCATGTAGCTCAATCCAAGAAAAAGGAATAGGAAAACCAAATCTATTGTAGCTCATTCCAGTTATGTACCTCAATCCAGTTCTACACAACCTCAATCCAGTTCTGTACCTCCTGTTGCAGCAGAAGACAATATTGAATTTTGGAATGAAGCAGCAGAGGTGGCAGCATTGTATGATGGACCTGAACTTGTTGTTACAACCCGCCTGAAGAAATCTCAATTACACAGTCAGAGATTGGCCTTTGCAGCACTCAACAAGAAGAAATTGGACCATTACCCAGCAAGAATATTTGTCCAGGACCTCCTCCCAAAAGGTCTAGATTAGGGTTGACATCAAGGAAGAAATTACTTGTTAGGAATGGACCTCTGACAAGATCTAGGACAACACTAAAGTCAAGGTTCACCTAACACCTTTGACAAACCTGTGCAAATTGATTGAATATGAATCACTAATGTTTTTTTCGTACTGTATATGTATGGCAATGTTGATCCTTGTGGACCGCTTTTTTTGGTATTACTAGTTTTATACGCGCATTGCGCGAAGGGTTAATGCCCAATGTTTATATTTAAATAAATATTTGAAAGTATATAAATGCAAGATTATATAGGAGAAGGTTATACATGGGTAATTGAATGTCGAATTTTTTAATTTAAATATCTAACTCAAAGTATATGAATCCAAGATAACATAGAAAATTCATTATAATTATTTTTGCAACCTTGTAAAATCGATAGTCTAAATATTTGGTCTAAAAATGATAGTCTAAATAAATACTACTTTTAATTTGAATTTTTCTAAGTGTTCTTAATTCTCTTTTGAGTAACATTGTCATTGTCTTCATCTTTACTATTTGTTCTCTTCCTTTTTGTTGGTAGTGTGTTATTTGCAATTCGGATATTGTTGGTAGCATAGATGACAACGCCATGCAATGAGATTATGATATAGGAGCTATGGACTTTCCTTTAGGTGTTCTGCTTGGTGTTCATTTGGTTCAACCATTATTGTTGAATGAGTTATTGTGGATAAAGAAATCTCTAGTTTAAGAAAAAAGATTAAATTAATTAATAAAAATTTAAAAATTTAAAATATTATGTATTCCAAATATATTAAAAGGTAGTTTCTCGCGTCAATTTGCTGGGTAATGGCTTATTTGAGTACTTTCATTGTCAACAAATCCCTCAAGTAGTTAATATGATTGGTTTCAAACTATTCTTTTTTATTTTTTTCATGGTATTAAAGAAATACATATGTATCATTTTTTGGTGTAATTACTAATTTATTTAATTCAATAAGAGTAAAATAGAGTGATTCCGCTTCAATTTGTTGGGTTATTATTTGAGTACTCTATTTGTCAACCAATCCCCAAGTAGTTAATATAATTAGTTTCAAATTATTTTAAATTTTTTTTCATAGTATTAATAAAATACTTGGTAAATAAACATATAACATTATTTTGTACTATTAACTTTGATATTTAATTACAAGATAATGTAAAAATAAGATAATGGACAATGTAATAAATATCAATTGATAAATTTGAATGTAAAGAATCTTTGCATGAGAGAAAATAAAGACAATATAACTAATGAAATTATTTCTCTTATTTAATATTTAATTTTTTGATAATGAATAATTTTTTCAAATAAAGGTATTGTAGACACATAATTCTAAATTAAAGAAATACATATGCATCATTTTTTGTTGTAACTACTATTTTATTTAATTTAATAAGAGTAAAATAGAGTGAGAAACTTAATTATGTCAAATTTGATTGAGATGAAGTTCGAACCTAAGACCTTTCTTATAGAAATTAATGGGTTAGTTAAAAATTAACGGAATATTAACGGAGAAGAAAATATTTAACGGAAAACTTAACGGATAATCATAAAAGTAAGTTTAAATTAGGTAATCTCTATTAATAATATTAATATGAATTATCTTAACCATCTATTTGATTAAATAATTCATCTGAACCATTCATTTGATTAAATAATTTGACCGCCATTTTTTCTACTCATTTTAGGCCTAACTCTCTTTGCTCTTATTAGTATAGTAGATAAAAAGGTATTGTAGACACATAATTCTAAATTAAAGAAATACATATGCATCATTTTTTGTTGTAGCTACTAATTTATTTAATTTAATAAGAGTAAAATAGAGTGAGAAACTTAATTATGTCAAATTTGATTGAGATGAGGTTCGAACCTAAGACCTTTCTTATAGAAATTAATGGGTAAGTTAAAAGTTAACGGAATATTAACGGAGAAGAGAATATTTAACGGAAAACTTAACGGGTAATAAGTAATGTTAAATTAGGTAATCTCTATTAATAATATTAATATGAATTATCTTAACCATCTATTTGATTAAATAATTCATCTGAACTATCCATTTGATTAAATAATTTAACTGTCATTTTTTCTACCCATTTTAGGCCTAACTCTTTGGCTCTTATTAGTATAGTAGATATATGTATGCTAGGGTTGATCTTTGTGGTGTGGGTTTTTTGGTATTATGTATGATAGTGTTCATCAACCTTATTTGGTAACATGTGGTTTTTTTTTAGCACAATGACATTGTATCAGCCTTATTATTGGCATACATAAAATGGTTGTTATTGGTAGTCTTCCATTATATATTGACATTAAGTATACTTATTTGTTATGTTTTTACCTTATTGGCAGCCTTCTATTATTGACATTAAGTATACTTGTTTGTTATGTTTTTACTTTATTAGCTGCCTTCCATTATTAAAAGGAAATGTAGTTGTGTTTCTTTTGGTTTTAGCTTAAAAAACACAGTGACATAATGGCACTACCATTGTCAATCCAAATAAAAAAATATTCCATTGACAAATCAAAAGAGTACATTGTTTGCTACAAAACATTGACATTACCAAACCAAACAACAATTATGAAAACATATACAAATTGTTCCCTACAGATACAACAATTAAAAGATAACTGTTGGTCCCGGTGATAACGTTATGAGTCTAGAAGGGGGGGGTTGAATAGACTCAAAGGAATTTTGAAAACTTTTTGGAGTTAAACGCAGCGGAAAGAGTTATAACAAGATTGTATCTTTTACTTTGCACTAGAGATTTTTCTTATAAAGAAGGTTAGGTTTGAGTTATGTATGCAATGCAATGCGTTAGGTAAATAAAAAAGGATAGAGAGAGAGAGAGAGAGAAAGTTTTTATAGTGGTTCGGCTGTTAACAAAGCCTACTCCACTCTTCTTCACAACACGTGAAGGTTTGCACTATATTCCCCTTATAGTACAATCTCCGTTACAACAAGCTCCTTTGATCACTAAGCCCGGCAGCCTTGTTGTGGTAGGTTTTTCAACTTCTTCCAAGTTTACTCCGCCTCTTTCTACTTCACTTGTAGAGATGGTTGAATAAGTATGATAAATCTCCAACTTGGAATTCTTGAGCTTTTCTTCGTTGAGCTCACAAGAACTTCCAAATAAAACTGAATAACACTTAGTAAGCTTGTGAATATCACACTGGAAATTTTTCGCTTGAACAACAATATTTCGCGCAATTCAACCTTGTCAAAGTGAGATGGGACAAGGGTATTTATAGGTGGAATTTCAGATCCGTTGGAGGGAGATTGAAATTCAAAACCTATTGTCCAGTGGGTAATATCCAATGGGTAAAGTTTTCTCCTTTTTCAGAATGTCAGTACTTTCTAGCCGTTTGTCCACTTTTAGATAAGGACAAAATACCTTTTGTCCCTCAAAAAGGTGACAATCATTAAATGCTCCTTGGGATCGTTGCATAGGACCCAAAATGACATTCAGTTATACCCATCTTCAAGGCAATAGATAAGACAACTTATCAGAGAATGTCTTTGCCTTGGTTGTGAGAGAGAATGATTGACCTTATCATTCTTTCTTAAGCTCCTCGAGTCAATCACATCCTTGATTGCTCGGTTATAGAATCTTGGCCCTTCGCGGTTTTGACCTAAGATCCTAGTCTTCGGTTCTTCATGTCTTCGAGTCTTCATGTCTTCGAGTCTTCATTTCTTCGAGTCTTCATTTCTTCAAGTCTTCGAGTCTTCGGATCTTCGAGTCTTCGGATGAATTATTCCCTTGTTGAAATCTTTATATACTCGGTAAGACCCGAGTCCTAAGATAACTAAGACTTCGTTTGCCTTACAAGATAGACAAAAATAAGCATAAACTATTCTAAGACACTTACGAAAATTTAGGGGTCTCCTCGTATAGCTTGGTATCATCAAAATCAACAACTCGGGGTTCCTAACAATAACCAGTTAACAATACAATAAGGTAAACTATAAGCATCATCATCATGGATCTACATTTTCTACTCCTACGATTACCTTTCATTTCACTATCTTCCCATCTTCTCAACTTGCATTTTAAATTTGCTATTTCTCCTTCATTTTTGTTAATTCTCTTCAATAGGCCCGGTATAATCCTCTTTGACCTAGGGCACATTGGGGGGTCATACCAAACCACAAATCCATCCTGACAAAATTTCACAAATTTAAAAAATATAAAGTTAATGATTTTCCTTCGAACAATTTTGCTTCTTCCTTTAGATCCTTGCATTTTCCTTCGAACAATTTCTTCGACTCTACCCGACAAATTCAGTTCTTATATGAGAGAGAACAAATTTGCTTCGTGAAATTTGCAATCAAGAACAAAATACTTAGGGATGGAATAAAGAGAAGGAGATTAGGGCCGTTAGCGAACAGAGCTTTTGACAAACTACTCGTGTTCGAGTTCGGTAAGCGTTCGTTTATGTTTGTTTATTAACGTAAACGAACATTAACAAACAAAATTTAGAGCTCGGTTAATAAACGAACAGAGTCTGAACAGTGGTAAACACGTTTGCTAAGTGTTCGCGAACAAGCTCGTTTAATGTTCGTCTAATAATGTTCGCGAACATATATATATATATATATATATATATATATATATATATATATATATATATATATATATATATATATATATATATATATATATATATATATATATATATATATATATACATAAAATTGTTCGTGAAGATGTGAATGATGATTATTTATTGTTCGCGAACAAATGTGTTCATGAACATGTGTAGGTGTTTAGTTATTAAGTGTTCACGAATGTGTTCATGAACGTAAATGAACATGTTTGTAAACGTGTTTGATAACATTTGCGAACACGTTCGTGAAAGTGTTCGTTAACGTTAACGAACACGTTCGTGAACATGTTCGCGAACGTTAACGAACACTAACAAAAGCTTAACAAACGAACACGAACAGCCTCCGTTCGTTTATGTTCGGTTCGTTAACAACCCTAAAGGAGATATTGTGAATTGATGCAATTACCCCCTCTCAAATGGCCTTCAAACGCAAATACAGACGGAAGACTAAAATTGTCCCCGTCACAATAACTCTATCCATAAATTGTCCAAATTTTTAATGGAAGACTAAAATTCTCCATGCCACTATAAGTTTAGGACCAAAAAAGAAATTCACTGTAATTACAAAGAAATACTCTGTAGTTAATAATAATTTAGTATTAAAAATATAAATTCAAATAAGAAGAGAAGAGCAAATTCCACTTTTAGTCATCGACTATTGTGGCATTTCCACATTTAGTCCTATCCTTTTAGTTTTTTCATATTACATCCTTGACTTTGAACAAGTTCCACTTTTAGTCCTCAACTATTGTGTCATCGTCACATTTAGTCCTATTCTTTTAATTTTGCCATATTACATCCATGACTTTGAGCAACTTCCACATTTAGTTCTTGACTATTATGGCATTGCCACATTTAGTCCTATTCTTGTAATTTTGTCATATTACATTTATGACTTTATATGAGTTACGATAGGTATACAAATTTTTTTTTGGTTATATGTCAATTTAAGGATATCACTGTATTTCAATATCGTAACTCATATTTCTAACGGTAAAATAAAGGAATTTTTAACGGAAGATTAATGGTGGCAATCAAATGAAATATGAAAAAATTAAAAGAATAGGACTAAATGTGACAAATCCATAATAATCGAGGACAAAAAGTGGAAGTTGCTCAAAGTCATGGATGTAATATGACAAAATTAAAATAATAGGACTGAATGTGACAATGACACAATAGTCAAGGACTAAAAGTGGAAGTTGTTCAAAGTCAGGGGTGTAATATGGCAAAATTAAAAGAATATGACTAAATGTGGCAATGCCACAATAGTCGAGGACTAAAAATGTAATTTGCTCAGAAGAGAATAAACATAAGTTATTAATAATAATTCAACATAGCAGTCAATATATAGATTTGGGATCAGATGTGGTAGGCTTCCTAAGTGCGGATGTGCAAATTCATCTGATCTATCCATCTAAAGCATGATTAAAGGTCAAAATTCAATGAAAAGAGGAAAAATATGGTGGCATATTTGTAATTTTCTGTAAATATGATTGGATTGATGGTGCAATTGGAAATGCTTTATGGTACATTTGGAAATGCTTCACAGTGCATTGTGGAAATGATTCACGTTGCATTTAGAATTTGGAAATGCTTGGTGATGTATTTGAGACTGCTTGACAGTGCATTTGAAAACTCTTGCGATGAAATAGGGGATGAAGGTGATGGGAATTAGGTAGAACATGCCTTCTATGTACTCAAAGCATTCCCAAATACATCGTTAAGCATTTCCAAATTTATCGTCAAGCATTTCCAAAATGCACCATCAAGCATTCTAAAAATGCATCGTCAAGCATTTTACAAGTGCACCCGTCAAGAATTTTCAAGTGCACCATCAAAAATTTCTAAGTGCACCATCGTTGCAGAAAATTACAAAAATGTCACCGCATTTTTTTTCTCTTATCATCGATTTTCAACTATTGATCGTGTTAAGATGGATGGACCATATATGTCCACACTTGAACCTGGCCTTATATATATAGAACGAAGTCATTTTTATAAATATTACAAATTTAAAAAATTTGTAATATTTATGAAAATGACCTTGCTCTTTTTTTAATTGATTTATTATCTATCAGATCTTGCAAATCAATTGTTTGAATTTGTCCACAAATTCTTGTATATATATATATATATATATATATATATATATATATATATATATATATATATATATATATATACACACTATGATGGACTGGGGGTCAATTAAAATATCGGGCTTTAGATGAGTTTTAATGATATTAAAAATGTAAATTAGAATAAAAATTGAATAAATATAAATGCTATAAGGGAAAATGATGATTTAACTCCATGAATTATTACCATATACAATTTTTCCTTTTAATATGTGTAGTTTTACTAACCACTAACATATTTTATTAAAATTAACATTGCACTTTGATTTTTCAAATCACTGAAGTACATATTAGTTATTTCATGAAGTTTTTTTTTTTTTTTTTCAAATTCATCTACTAAATCTTCATAAGTACTAATTCTCTTAATTCATTTATAATAATGAATTATTAAGTTTCTAAGATATATAAACATATATCTACTTTTCAAAGTTAAATGTGAATTTGCTGATTAGAAACTGAATTTAACTTTCTAAATAATTAATCTATAGTGATATTTATTTACTTGATTGCATATTTCTACAATAGTGTAGTATATGTTGAATATGCCTTATTGCTAATGTTTCTGTTTCTTACAAAGATTTTTGAAGAACATTAAAGCAAAATGGATGCTCAAATGACAAACATTAATTTGTAAATTATAATATGTATATTCATATTAGGTTTTCCTATCAACTTTTTTCTTTAAGTGAACAAACTATTTCATATCAATTTTTTATATCAGTTAATGATCTAATATGCTTGTTTTTTGTGATGTCTTGTTGTAAATGAAAATTTGAAAATGAAATTGGTAGTATGGTAATATCACTATTGTTGTTTAAAAAAAACCCCGAAATGGCATATGAATTGAAAGTTCTTATAGATTGAAGAACCCCTCTAGCTTATTGACATGGAAACAACAAAATACTTAGATCCATAAGAACTCACTGAAAGTAAATCAACCAGATAGTTGATATATACCACATGGTAATTGGGTTGACTTTTTAGTCAAATCACTCAATCGGTAATGTTGTCTGGAATGTAGGTTGTAGTTTAAGTGAGTAGACACCACAAAGTTCAAATTGGAGATGTGACCCAGTCACATGGTTAGTACAGTGACTGAGCTATTCCAACTGCTTGGCCATCAAGAGCATGCTGCAAAGGTTTCTGTATATTTAGGTACATTAATAGAGGAAGATTTTCCACTCTTGGTCAAAACAAGTATTGGACTTGTGAAATACCTTGAGACTTGTAGGTGGCTAGGTGATCAAAACATAAGTTCTCTCAACTTGTATTTGGAGTGTGTTAGCTAGGAACCCTTTGTACTTAGATTTTGATGATACCAAACTTAGTAGTTTAGACCCCTAAATTCGTCTGTCAGGTCGAGTCTTTAAGCTGAACGAATTGATAGTCGAATCGTTAATCAGAAGAGCTGTCAACATGAATTCGTGGACATTAACTCGACATACCTCATTCAACATCGACGAATCATGAAAGACAGAAGACTTGAAGACATGAAGTTCAGAAGACAAAGGCCAAGATGTTACCAAAATACCGAACCATAGAAGTGTCCACCTCTTGAAGTTTATCAAGGATGAATGATAAAGAACGATCATTTGTGGAGTTATGGGGTGAATGATAAAGTCAATCATTTGTAGTTGAGCAACGAAGACATGAGTCGTTACACGATTCATTTGAACTAGCCAAAAACATTCTCTGAGCGATTTTCTATCTAAAGCCTAAAGTGTGGGATGTTTTGTCTTGGATAAACCGAGTTCTAGGAACAGATACCAAAGTTAACTTTCATTAAATACCATGTCCTTTTGTGCAGAATTATAGGATAAAAAGTCTGCATGCATTAAGGTTAAAACGACTAGAAAGTACTGATACCCACATGTGCTCAATACTCAGTAGTCAAAGGCGTGGTTTGAAATTTTGTCTTCCCTCCAATGGAATAAATTTCCTCACCTATAAATATCCCCTTCCCCTTCAGAAGGAGGTGTTGGTCATTCTAAAAACATACAAGCTTTCAAAAAGTTTAAGTTTACGAGTTGCAAGCGACCAGTGATTGAGAAGAGAGAAATAGTTTCAAAGATTCACATCTAGAACTCAAAGAAATCTTGAGTTGCTTCAATGAACACATTTAGACTCATTCAAGCCAAGATTTCAATTGTAGAAAAAAAGGAAACCCTTTCTTCAAACAACACTCTCTACTTAGAGAAGTAGAAAGAGGCAGAGTATACTCGAGGAGTTGAAAAACCTATGGTGCAAGTTTGCTATCCAAATTTGTGATCAAGGAGGCAGACTTGGTGGTGATATTGTACTAAAGAAGAAATTAGTGCAATCCTTCACGAGTTGTGAAGAAGAGTGGACTAGGTTTCATTAACAACCGAACCACTATAAAAATCCACACACACTCTCTCTCTTTACTTATTCGCATTACTTTCTAATTGCATCTTATCTCATCGACCAAGCCATATCATTTTACGTAATCAATCAAACGTGCAAAATAAATCTAAAAGAAACCAAGTTTTTTCACTGCATATCTAACTCTGACCGAATCTTTACTCACATTTCTTATGAAAGAGTCTTGGTTCATGAATAAAATTTTCAAAACGCTAGTGTGTCTATTCACCCCCAACCTCTAGACTAAATCCTCTATCTATTCGGGACCAACAAGTGGCATTAAAGTACTTTTCTTGACTGGTAAACACTCTATGAGTACTTCCTAAAGATCTCATTTCAAAAATAAAAAAATCTCATTTTACTTTGCACGATCATTTTCAAATGGATCATCATCATCATCATCATCATATCATTCTAGGTGAAAGAGAGTATTTTTTTTTTTTTTTTTGTGGTGAGGTGGAATGAAGGTTGTAAAACGAGGAAAAGAGAATTCCCCGAGTGTCGTGATCTCAAGGAAGGTAAATTGGAGTTGAATAACGTGTTGGCATTTGGGAAGTTAAGAGGCAAGAGTTACATGAATGGCTAGAGAACGAAAAGGTCATATGAATAAAGGGGCACTAAAACTAAATAAGGTAAATTATGAAAGGGAAACGGGGATTGAGACTCTTGACTAGCACATGTGGTCGACACTACTAATGGGTTTGCAAACAACGTGATTCAGACTCGACTAGGGAGTTCATGGTACATCACTGAGTGGCGTCACACTCGGACTCCCACATCCTCAGTCGGTTGGGGCATTTCATCGAACACCTTGTCTACCACTCCTCCCGGGCCTCATCCTCCCGGATAGAGGGCGGGGATGTGGATGAGTTGGACTCGTAAGAGGCCGCTATCACGCACACACTCACTTTCACAGGGTTTGCTACCAAATGTGGCCACACTTAGGCACAAAACATATCAAACATCAACCACACAAGTATTTGAATCCAAGTTCATCAAGCTTACAATTTTTAGGAAATATCTTAACAAGTCAACCACACAACTAGCTTTGGGGCTACCGATCCCCTAATCTAACCTAAGCTAACATCATTCAAAGCAAAATAAATAAACAAGAAATACCAATACAAGATAAAAAGGAAATGACAATTAAATTAACTAAAACAAGAGTAGAGAAAAGTTACCACATGGATCTAAGATATTCTATTACATCTTCACTCTCATCCATCTAGCTAAATCTACCATGGAAGGACCAATCTAAGCTAAGGAAATGGGGGATTTCCCCCAAAGGGGAGAAAGCAAATGAAATCAGATTTGGAAAATGGGCCTCCTTTCTAAAAAATTGCAGGGGAAGGGTTTAAATAGCCAACTCAAAGTCAAAATCCCGAAATTACCCTTAATGGCCCGAACCACGTTACATCCACGCGTGGATGCATACTGGAATCGATCCACGCAACCTCCACGCGTGGAGCAAGCGTGGTTTGATCCTGCCCGGTTACTTCTTTGTTTGATGCTTATTTTCGGCCTCGGATCCTGTTCTGTCCTGCGGAAATGACTTCGAAACACACTATAGAATAGAGTTTGCAAATTTGATCACATCATAGTCTTTTACGCATGAATTGATTACAAAAGGGTGCTAAAACTACGCAATAATGTCCTATGATTGACCCTAATCTCAACTATTATTGGCGCTTATCACTAGACATCTTATGTTTAACTTGTTGAAGTTTGACAACTAGAAGGTGCCAATGCAGGCACATCTCTATGCAATACACGATGAAATGTGGGACGCCATATTTGATGGTCCCATAGAAATTCTAACGGTTAATACTAACTGAGCAGGAGAAGGAGAAGGAGCACCTGAACTCATTACCAAAGCAAACTCCGCTTACAATGCTGAAGAAAGGACTCATAGCAACTTGGATAACATTGCACGAGACATTTTCTTAACGAAACATTTTATTCCAAGAGTGAGAATGTGCAAGACGGCAAAGGAGATCTGGAAAACTCTCATGCTCATAGGCGAAGGTGATGAGCAAGAGAAGGAGAACAAGTTAACCATCGCTATGAAGAACTTCAAGGACTTCAAGATGGTAGCGACAGAGTCCATCACGGAAATGGCGAAACAATACCGCAGACGGTTCTCTTGACGTCTTGAAGAGAATAAAGAGAGGGAAAATAGACGGTTTCTAAGAGAGCGTCAAGGGGGATTATTCCAAAGATACCTTCATCTTCCCGGTGGATGTATCATCGGAGGATGATGAGGACTTCATAAAAAATGTTCTTGCTCCTAGCAACAGCGAGAAGACCCCTTCCTCACCGTCGCAGTAGCAAATAGGTCCTCTTCAACCAGCCATACCACCACCTGCCATTCCAAATAGTGATGACTTTGATGAAGACTATCTTAGGTATCTAATGGATCATGCTGAAGGAGAGGAAAGGAGTTACCCACATCCTATATGAATGAGAACGAGTTAGTGTATCAACTGGAGAGCCCAAGATACTATCCTTGTGCTCCCTCAAGTCGCGCTACTGACAGCGACACTAGGGAATGGTTTCGTTTTCATGAGGATTTGGCTCTGAGTGCAAGGGATGTCTCACCCCCTAGAAACCTTGAGAGTGTTGGGCCGAGTTTACAGTCAACCGCCAACACTAAGAAGCTCTAGAACAAGAACAATAAGTGAAGGGTTCTTTATGTTGTTTAATGTAATCCTCTAACTGCACTTCTAATGAAATAAAAATTACAGTTCTAATGGTTATTGTCTCGTGTGTCTTAAATCTCTAAGAGGACTTCCTACAAAATTGAACTATAAAGACTTAGGGCTCGTTTGGTTCGCGGAAAATATTTGAAGGGAAGTGGAAGTGCAATTCCATGGAAAAGTAGTTACTGGGAAAATGAATTCTATTGTTTGGTTGGTGGAAAACAAATTACTGGGAATATGAATTCTATTGTTTGGTTGGGTATAAAAGAGTAAGGAAAATGTGTTTAAAATACCAATATGCCCTTATGTATTAATAATATAATAAAATTAATACGGAGTAATAATTTTGTTTCAAATTGGGGGCCAATTAGTACTACGTATTTCTTTATGAAAGATGATTGGGCTAAAAATTTTGTTTTGAGCAATGATTGGGCCAAATTTTAGGTTTTCTGCTTTTCTTCATTCTTCTCCCAAACTCCTCCATCCTCATTTTCCGATTGTTTTGCGCCATTCTCCAGTCGCCAGAGCCAGAGAAGCAGATACCAGAGGGTTGCCGGGCAGATGCGGTGTCGTCGTCGAGGGCTTGCGGCGGATGCGCAGCAGAGGTGAGGCGGAGTAAGAAGAGTCAGGCGAGCCGGAAGCAGTCCACCGTCAGCGAGAAGAGTCGGAAGAAACGGGATGAGGAAGAAGAAAAAGCAAGGGTAAAATAGTCTTCACAAACCAAACTTTCTTCCCACCAACACCGGAAAATAAAATCCTAAGGTTTACCTCGGATTTTGTTTTCCTCCAAAATGAAGAAGTGAAGTTCCAATGGAAAATCAATTCCTATGAACCAAACATGGGAAGTCAAAATTTTCTGAAAATCTTTTCCTAGGAAGTGTTTTTCCACCCAACCAAACATGCTCTTAGTCAATTTACATATTATTCGAGAGGATAAGGAGATCCTTCAAAAAACACCGAGTCGAGGGGACGACTTGATGAAAAAGAAAGAATATTTGAGAAGACAAGACATAGGTCAAATGGATAATGACTTGTGGTCTTGGTCGAGCCATAGTAACCAGAAAGTAAGAGACGAAGGGTGATTACTTCATGTTGAAAGACAAGTCTTAAGGCCGAAGTATTAATGATCAAATCTTAAGACTAACTCTTTTCAAAGGACGAAGTGTTAAAAGCAGAGCTGTTGAAAACATCAACAAAGGACGAGTTATTAAACTCTATCTCAAACAGTTACATTAATCGAACCGTCTGATCTTATCAACATGTTGGAAGTTATTGATCAAAGTGGGCATGTGTTGTTCAAGGAAACAATGCGATGAACACATGAAGTGAGAAAAATGATTCACTACCCTATGGATTGTAAACTGCAAAAATGAAAGGACTGGCATCAATGTTGCAAAAATCCCACCTAGACGCCAATTAATCCCCGTCTAGGCATTAGGCGCCAGTCGACCACCTAGTGTATCACCTTAAATGGTGGTCTAGGTGGCTGGCCGGCTAGGCGACTGCCTAAGCTCTGCCTAGGCCGCTTAAGCACCGTATAGGCCGCTTAAGCGCTGACTGCCTAGGCCTCCTAGGCGCCGACTAGGCTACCTATTCGACCAATTAACTATTGTTTTTCTCCTTTTTAATGGGTTATTTCACTCAAAACAACATCATTTTGAGCAAAGTAGCCCTAAATTGTACAAACTCTAGATATTTGTTAGGTTAATATTTAATATTTTAGTATTAACTATTTAAGTATTATATAATTTATAATTATTAGTGTTTAAAAATTGAAAATACTTAAATAAATTTTTAAAAAATAAAAAAATACACTGGCGCCTAGGCGCCGATTAATCTGTGCCTAGGCGTCTTAGGCACTTGGCGCTCTCCGAGCGCCTGAGAAGCGCCTAGCGATTTTTTCAACCATGGCTGGCATTAAATGTCAGCATCAATACTCGAGTGCCTTTATCTCTCTTCATTTATGGGTTTTTCATCTCTTGGGTATATTTCTCTATCCAAATCATGTCATCCGCATTTAATGGCAAAAACATACCCACATTCTTGTTTAAGGATAAAAAATGCTAAGGGTATTAATGGTTTTTGTCTTCACACAATTAACTAAGACCCGAATTCAATTACCTTTACCCGACAAAAATCTGCCATATAAAGCCTAATTTTTTACCCTCAATCCTTACACTCTCAAAAACTTATCTCGTATTTCTCACACTTTCTTAAAACATAGTTTTTCCCCTTCTTCAAGCTTTCTCAAAAACCCATCAATGACTATCTCTTCTGACTCTAGCATCTCTGGGAGCGGTTCTGAGCATTCTGTACACTCACATGACTCCGAGCAATAAGAACAAGATCAACCCATTGTTATTCCCACCATGGCCAAACAACCCTTCGAAGACGAAGCAGTTATCTCAACCTTTGAAGCAAGGCTAAAAGCAGGCTCAATGTTGGATGTCCATGGCTTCCTCAAATATGTTCAGGACAAAGATTTTGACAAGAAGGTGATACAATGTCTCAAGGATGGAGGGTTATATAGCTTTGTAAACTTTGGTTACAAATATCAGCATATATTTGATGCCAACCAGTTCTATCTGAATGCAAGGATCTCTAAAGATGAAAATAAAGATGAACTGGATGAAATCATATCGAGAGTTAACGGTGTAGATGTCACCATTGTTCAACTTTCTAGTCAGAGACGAGGGTTTCCACCCAAACTATTTTTTGCCATGAATATAGCAATGACAAATTTCTAGCAAGCAATTCGAGGACCATGGACACCTACTTCAGTCCCCTTCCCCATCAAGAAGAAGACCTCGAAGATGGACTACGAGTTCACTGTAGGCATCCTCAACAAAACTGTGGAGAACAAGATGTCCATGACTAATGACATCTCAGACATAAAACTAAGGATGTTGAGTGGTTTGTTGAACAACTACCTTGTAGATTGGTCTAGGGTAGTATTCGACTTCTTGAAAGCGAATGTTAGAGAAGGTGTTGACAAGAAAATTGGTGGAATAACCAAGCAACTTGGTTTTGGGTTCATGATTGGCGAGTTATTGAAATCAAAGGGAGTTACCCTTCGTGAAAGCTCCTATGTCCACAGAACCCATTACCACATGAAATCCAAGCCCCCAGGGTATGACAAGAGGAAAGCAATTGCTATGGGAGTTCAAATCCCTACCCCTACCAAGAAGAAGTCGAAGACTTCAGTAGCAAAAGGAGCACCATCTGCTCTGGCTGCGAAAGAAGTTTCAACTTCAAAGGCACCCGAGGCGGCAACAAAGAAAAGAACATCGAAGACTTCTAAGAAGGCTTCAACGAAGACTCCTACCAAATCTCAGGCCGAGTCATCACAGAAACCTTCTAAGAAGGCGCCAAAGAAGAAGGAGACACCTACTCCCCCACTCATTCAAGTTCCCATTGATGTACCAGCCATTCCTCTGGCTGATGATCCAGAGGAAATAAAAACAAAAACAAATATGCTATATGGTTAGGCTTCGTATTGTTATAGGTCTTCACGTAACGATACGGCCGGGTCATGTCCTAGAAGTGGGGCGTGACATAACCAACTAGGCACAAAGATATAGAGTCAAGAGAAAGCTAAGTAAGTCAAAGATCAATGGAATAGACTAATTAATATAAGAAATAAGAACAACTAAAAGTGATAAACAACAAGATAAAATTTCAATAGGAAAAAGAAGGACTCGAGTGAGGGAGCATGCAATTCTAAATGCCAAAAGAAACATGTAGGATTGAGGAAGGAAAATACTAAATTGGGGACCCAAAGATTGCACAACCAAAACTCGAGGTTATAAGCCACATTCGTGGTGAAGCAAACTAGAGTCAGGATTAGGAATTGCCACACTTTTGTGATGCATCAATTCCCAATTTAACAATACCCAAGCAACAAAATTTCCACAATTCCCCTATTTTATGCCAAGGATGTTGTCCCCACAACAGTTGGAACCCTAGCTTGGATTTTCTCCTTTTAATGTAGTAATCACAATAAAGGCATTAGAAACTAAAGCTACCCTCAATCCAAGCCTTAAACATAACTACTCATCATATTTAAAGCAAGGGAAGAAAAAACATACACAATATACGACATCATTAAAGCAAAGAAGAAAAAGTAAAGATGAATAGACTTATCTATAAGAAGGGAAAAAATGTCTTGAACTTTGTAATGAAATCTTCAATCTAATCATTGCAAAGTAAAGTAATGACAAGCTAATACGTGTTCATGTGGAAAATTTTTGCCTAGGAAATGAAAAGAGAGTGTTTTACAATCTAGGGTTCGAACTCTCTCAATAAAATCATAAATTAAAATTAAAATGCTGAACAGAGATGGACTCATGGGCAACAATGTGGCATGGCGTTGCCCGTTTTCACATAGCAGCTAGCTCAAGAGCGTGTCAATAGTCGTGCCCAGAAACGGGCTTGATAATAGGTGTGAATGCACCCGTGTGCTTGTCAGAATATTAGCTCCAGTCTCAATTTTGTCTCGTTTAGCGCATTCTTCTCCTGGGCTGCTCCAAGGCATCATATGCTCCTTCCAAAGAGTTCCTCAACTCCAATTTCAGTTAGAATCGCTCCAAATTACTCCCTTTTCTCTCGTGATGCAAGCGGGTGTATCTATAGGCAAAGACATATGTTTTATTCCCAACTCACAACTTATTAAGTCAAATTATGCACAAAATAGATAAGTTGGGGGGTAAAATATGGGCAAAGAAAGATGTTATCAATTCCACTATACTTAAACTCTTGATTGTCCTTAAGCAAGTAAAGTGGGACAAGACAAATGACTAACTAATGATTACTCAAAAATTCTACCTAGGCAACTTCAAAAGTAATTAACAACTATACAACAAAAGAATTTAATTAATGAATTCTCAAACACCATTGGTGTATCCAAAATTGAGTGAATGTGGAATAACTCTTTTTTAACCAAAAATTGCAAAGAAGATGACACACTATCACTAGGAAGCACTCATACCCCCAAATTTTACAATATGGGCTCCTCACCACACAATCCTAAACATGAGACAAAGTCAAAAGTGGTGGACAAGGGAGAAACATGAAACAAGGTGAAAAATGAAAAGTAGATTCTCAACAAAACAAGACTAAAGTGATGCACAAGATATGCAAAAGACAAATGAAAGCAAAAATCTAAAAGCAAGGAAAAGTAAAGATAACATGGGGTGTCTCTCATGAAGCACTAAGTTTAATGTTGCTAGCTTAACACAACCTTACAACTTTCATCCATAACTAGCATTGAAAAGGTTCCAAACCGCCTTAGCTACCTTTTCTTCTAGCTTATCAAAGAATTTTCCATAACCCTTCCTTATCAATAAGCATCAACCTTCGACCATTAACTATCACGACTTCTTCTAGCTTATCAAAGAATTTTCCATACATTGGGACCTCATGCCCCTTTCCTCTAATTTCTAACACTTCCTTGGCACACTTCTCGACAACCTTGACCATTGTACACTCCTCAATGCGAGATGGATGATTCTTTGCTTTGTCAAACATGTTAACCTCCACTCTTCACTCATCTAGTTCCATCACCATTGTGCCCTTTTAAACATCAATTATAGCCCGGTTGTGGCTAAAAATGGTCTTCCCAGAATGATTGGCACTTTTAACATCTTATTTGATGTCAAGCACAACAAAATCCCTTGGTATGAAGTATTGATCTATCATAACCGAAATATCCTCCAACACTCCCATCAAGCTCTTAATAAAGCTGTTCGCCATTTTTAGCGTCATTTTGGTTGGTTTTGGTTCTCCAAGGTTCAATCTCTTGTACAAAGAGTACATCATGATACTCACACTAGCTCTTAAACCACACAAAGCCTTTCCTACAACAAACCCCCCTATGACACATAATATAGAGAAACTACCAAGGTCCTTTAACTTAGAAGACATTGATTTTTGAAGGATGGCACAAGTTGTAGCCCCCTTACTTAGATCAACAAAGGTCTTATCATTTGCCTCCTTCTTATTGCTCAAGGCATTTTTCAAGAACTTCTTGTAGGAGTGAATTTGTGTGACAACCTCCACAAATAGCATTGAAATCTCCCAGCCGCTTAACAATTTCTTGAACCTACTCTTCTCCTCGGCTTTCGACGATCGTCCAAATTAAACCTTTGAGAAAATGGTAATAGGTTGTAAGGGATTACTGGAAGATCAGCATTGTTGCCTCTTACCTTCCTCTTTGGTACCACCTTGGCTTGAACTCCTTCTCTCATCTCCTTCTCATTTCCTCTCACATCATTCTTCTCAACAATTTCTTCCAATTTATCCTCACAATATCCTTTTCGTCATCCTCCTCTTGAATGCCTCCATTTGTGGGAAATGAAGGATCCTCCAAAGTCTTCCCAGTCCTTGTAGAAATGGTATTGACTTGATGCCTTGGACTTTTAGTGCTAGTGGGAAGCTTGCCATTGGAACTTGAAGCTTGTGATCCTTGGTTCCCCACCCTGTGACCTTGAGCTTAAAGGCTATCCATTTGGACTTGCAACTTGATTATGATACTCATTTGAGACATCATCATTTCATTAGATCCATTGTGCATAGAGTGTAGAAAGCAGTGGACCTATGGACTAACTCGCAACTCGTGACTTATCCCATTTAGCAATTTTCGGGTAGGAGTTATGCGAGTTTAGATCGGGTGTAAATTAGAAACTTACTGTATTAAAAAAAAAAAAAAATAGAAAAAAGAGAAGAGAATTGCCTATTTCAGTTAATTCCTCGGGGTTTATTGTTCACAGTACAAAATACAGTTACCGGTAGTTACTTTCTTCTGCGAAATAAAAGCCGGCCTGAAATCTCATTTACCGATCAAATTCTTTTTCTGTATGGAAAATTTCTAAATGGTTTACCATAAATCCTGACGCTACCGAGGCGGGAAAAGGCGTGGAGATGTGGGTGTCGGTGATAGTGTTTCTTCTTGGGGCGCTGACAGTCGTCGGAGCGGAAGCCCTCGGAGCCGTCATTTTGATACGATGGTTGAATCGGAAGTTAGCTCGAGAAGTAGAAAGATCCAAGATCGTCAGAGAGCTATCAAGTCCGGGAAATATTGATCCCTCTTCCCGCAGAAAGCAGGCTGGTCACTTTCCTTGCTCTTTTCTCTTCGATTCTTTAACTTTATGGGACATTTTCTTTGCGAAGTTTAGTGCAATTTGAAATTATTCCGTCGTAATTTCGGTTTGGTGTTCTTGTTTGTACTCAAAGAGTGGAAATTAGACGTGCCGAAACCCTAAAAAATTGTTAAGGAGTGGAATAGGCGTTTGTTTCCGAAATTTGGGATTTTGATGAAATTAATATTGGGAGTGCTCATTAACTACTTCTTGTATATCTTGTTTAGAGGCTAAATAATCTTTTTATGCACATTAAGACTATGGCTGCTTTCATTTTTCCCTCTAGGGGGTATTCATTTGGTCTTGCTGCAGCCTAGAATCTATTATGGAACTTCTTAAATGGTGGCAGCTTCATAGGAAAAGGAAAAATAAGTAGAGAATAGAGTCTTCCTTGCTTTGTCTGGTCAGTCTGGAAAGAAAGGAACAAAAGATTTTTTTGAAGGTTCCCAAAGGAACATTGAGATTTGAGAAACTTATTACTCTTGGATACAAGGGATGTCTCCTAGTAGTGCCTTCTCCTTGTGAAATAAATGTAGAAGAAGAGTAGGAAGGGGAGAAAATGAACTAATATTTCCTTTCCTGTATGGAGTAATTGACATGAGAAATATATGTATCTTATACGTACATATCTACCCTGATTCCGTGTTTTCTTTACTGCCTGATTGATTTCCTAGATAGGTGTATGTTCTGCCCATTATAATCATGGGTGTTACCCAACCCCGGGTACCTTTTTTATACAATCCCTTCACGTATAGAAATATTATAAAAGTATGGGGTAGTGTTGAATAGTATGTCATAGACGTGGGCAGTGGTTCTTGATATAAACATTTTAATTTTTGTTAATTTCTTGACTTTCATGTATTTTTCCTGTACTTCTCATTTTGGTGGTATCCTGTTCTCCAATGTGTATGTGGTTTCAATTTCTAATCACTAAGCGCCTAAGCATTGATGCAAACATCGATAACTTGTTGAGAGGTCCCATCGTCAGTTGGACTTGTTGGGCCGTCTTCAATTTACTATACTTGTAGTTACTTTCACCTCCATACTAAGTTTATTCCAAAGATTAATTGTTCAATCTCGCCCCTCCCCCTCTCTGTTATAATACTACCACTGGGATTAGGTGTGTGGGGCCACACCTAATTCCAGGCTCTTTAAAAGAAACCAAACAAGAGATTGGGGGCATTGCCCTAAATCCCTAATTGAAGGAACCAAACAATGACTTGGGGGATGGTGTACGCAAAACTATTTTTTCTTGATGGAGAGATTGCTTTTTACTGCCATTGAATTTGCATAGGCATTTCATATAATTAATACATGAGCACTTAAGAATGTATTATATGCAATCATCAGCAAAAATAATTTGGTTTATAACATATTTTTATTCAAGTAGCTTTATTCTCATGTTGATGGTTGCCTACAGTTTCATCTACTGTCTTTTAGGGCTTTGTCTGGGTTCTAGATGCAGAAAAAATCCCAAGAGCTTCTCCTTTGGACAAAGCTTTGAGACAGCAAAAGGGAAAAAAAGAGATCTTGGAGGTTACACCTATAAAGAAATATGCAAAATTGAGGGATCATTTTCTCATTTTAACAGAATCAGATGCTTCTCACACAGAAATTGAACTTAAGGGTTGTACAATAGCAGCTGTATCTGCATCAGACTTGTCCTCGAGAAAATGGTAACTCAGAATTTACTATACACTCTGCTAATATCTACACTACTGTTAAGTAGGCCCTTTTTACTTAAATTGTATGTGAATTGCTTTATCTCTTAACTAGACATCTTAAATCTGGAAAATGATAAGGTTCTGCTTATTTTAAGCTTTTAGTTGTTTGGGTTCCTGGAAGGCAACTTGGAAAAACCCATTTACAAGAATTATACTAGAAGATGGAAACTTAAGGGCCTGTAAAACAGTTCTTTGCTTTCTATTTTCCATTTCTAGTTTTCCAAAATTTTCAATTTTTCATTTTCTGTTAGTAGAAAAAATTGCTGGCATTTGAATTACCAATGTTGTCACTGAGTAGTGCTAGAAAGGAAGACAACTGCTAGGCGGTTGGAATACTGCCTGGTCAAGATATATATATATATATATAAAGGTCACTAGGACAGCAAAGGACAAAGGTGGAAATGAGTCAAGAGAAGAGAATAGGGCGATTGAAGAAAGTAAAAAAAAAAAAACGTTTTCCCAGAAATGGAAATGAAAGACGGGTTGGAGGGGAGGAATGACCAAAAGCGATGGAAGTTTTTTTTTTTTTTTTTATTTTTATTTAATTTTATTTCTGATTTCGTAGTACTAAAAATTAGTAAACAAACATTGGAATAGGAATCATTACAATTCTAGGGAATGAAAGGATTGAACCACATGCCTCATTAGAACCTACATTTCACATCCAATTTGTGTCAGCAGAACATAGCTTTGACACAACTATAGGATCACTCTTATACTAGGACATTATATTAAAGGATTGCCTGGTATAGCAGAATTGGTTAAGCAGCCTTGAAAGAATTAAGGAAAAGATATCTATTTGACAAAAATGTATACGAGCTAATATATCATGTGCTACCAAGTTTGTGAAACCAGAAACTAGGCTTCCTAATTGTTTCTTTTATAGATCACCTTTGTTATGCCAATGCGGTTAGAGGTTCCCACAAAATGTTGTTGGAGGGGTTAACATATATTCAAACCTAAATCATATGAATTCATATTATTAATTAGGACTTTTGAGAAAACCTATAAATGAAAAGAGGGAGAATTTTGTTTCAAATGTTATCATTCTTTCTACCTTTTCTTCTTCTTCTCCTTGACAAACTTGTGATGTGGGAAATCTAATAAAAAAGCATTGTGGTTCAAAATCAGTATAGATGGGGAATATTGGCAAATTTCCATTGTACCCTTGAGCAATGAGGCCACTTTGATATTTTTCTTCAAAAGTTGGAGGTGCCCAATATATTGAACCCCAAACAAGTTAAATGGACTATGTTATCTCAGAGAAGTCTGATCATTATTATAATCGATGTCTTAAGGAAGCAAAAGTACAAAGGTGTTTGTTATTTATATTTTTTTTTACACTTATGATGCATTGCACTGATCACGCAATTTTCTGAATTTTGTACTTGAAGGTTTTATACTATGGCTTTTTGAACAAATCAAACCTGCCAACTGTTTTACTTCCATTTCTCTTATCTGTGATGATACAGGGCAAAAAGGTACCCAATAAAAGTAGAAAGAAAATCATCGATAGTATACCAAGGAAGTAAAACAATGTACATATATCTTGAGACATCTTGGGAGAAGGAATCTTGGTGTAAAGCTCTATATCTTGCTTCCAGTGAGGATGAAGAGAAATTAAAGTGGGTCAACAAATTGAACACAGAATTCCATAGTTACCTGATCTCACTAAATGCAGTGTATCCTTCATTTATGAAACCATATTCACATATAAGTACTGAGCCCATAGATAAGTCAAATAAGCTTGATGGTTCTTCATCAAAGGTTCGAAATTTTCTGCGGAAACTTTCCAAGAAATCTTCTAAGAGTAGCATTGAAAATAAGGCAAACTTGTCAAGTCGTGAAGCTCCAACAGAAAAATCTATTGATTGTTCCACTGAGGAAATTATTGTCCCTTCATCACTGGCAACGTTGAATGCGTCTGCAAGCAGAAATCATATCCCTGTAATTTCTGATGTAGATTCAGATGATAGAGCTTCTGATGAAGGAACTCTATGTTGGAATCTGTTAATATCAAGGTTGTTCTTTGATGCTAAACAAAATGAGGAGATGAGAACTTCCTTGCAAGCTCGGATTCAGGTATGTTAGGTAATTGCTATTCTTTATATAACTATGCTAGAGGCTTTCTTTGTTATACATCTGGCTGTTGCTTCTCAATCAATGAATATTCTTTCATATTTGTAATATTAGGAATGAATGCTTGCTACTTATCAAACTCAGAAAAGGGGTCTGTCTCTCTACATACATACATACATACATACATACATATATATATATATAAAGCTTAAGAAATTTTTACGTCACTAAATAACAGCAGAGGTAATGTTCTGTACATCCTTCAGTCTTTTCATGGACCTTGCATGTTGTGGGAGCATTGCACTCTGGAGCGAGTGTATGACCTTTTTACACAATTGCACATATGTTGCTCGTTCTGAATTGTTATTTGTTTGTCAAACTCTACAATTCTACATTGTGGTATGTTGCAATCGAACATTGTTTTGAAGCTCTTCTCTTGGAGTTCAAGAACATCCCTCTTTTTTTTTTTATTATTATTTTTATTTTTGGGTTGGATCAATTGAAACTATTACCATAACACCTTAATGTACTCTTTTCCATAGAGAACACTATCCAATATGCGAACCCCCACATACATAGGTGAGGTGATATGCACCACTGTTGATCTTGGTAATCTCCCACCATATATTCATGCAATGAAGGTTCTTCCTTCCGACATGACTGAGATTTGGATGATGGAAATTGAAATTGAGTATTCTGGTGGTGCAATCTTTGAAATCGAAACCAGGCTTGAAGTTCAGGATCTTGAGTTACAAGAAGGAGGCCCAGGCATAGAAGAATCAAGTTCTTTGGATGAGGTAAAAGCTGATATGTTAGAGGGCATTGAACAGTTCAGAGAAAACTTGAAATACTCTGAAGAGACCTCTGACTCCTGTGATCATAGAGATGAAGGAGATGTCAAAGGGGGTAGGTAACATGACATTTTCTCTTTCTCAAGCACTGAAACAGCCACTTTTAGAAAAAAGCATGACACTTTATTTTTCATTGCTGAAATACTAACATTAATTTGGCAGTAGTCTTTTTGTTACTTATCTGATGCATTTTTCTTCTGTTTAGATATCATTTCTCACTTAGCCAGTTAGTTGTAGTTGAAAGTGAACTGAGATGTTTCTTTTTTTTTTTGAGAACAAACTGAGATGTTTCAATCATGTAAAGTTTCAGATGCAATAAAACACTCCAGAAATGTGACTGGTGCAGTAAAACAGCCACTTTTAGAAAAAAGCATGACACTTTATTTTTCATTGCTGAAATACTAACTTTAATTTGGCAGTAGTCTTTTTGTTACTTATCTGATGCATTTTTCTTCTGTTTAGATATCATTTCTCACTTAGCCAGTTAGTTGTAGTTGAAAGTGAACTGAGATGTTTCAATCATGTAAATTTTCAGATGTAATAAAACACTCCAGAAATGTGACTGGTGCAGTACCTCAACAATCTAGATGGAAATCTATCATACATTCAATTGCCAAACAGGTCTCACAGGTTAGCAGGAACGTTTTTTATTCATTCTGATATATGATATTCTCTTGTACAATATTGGATAGATTAAAAATGTTATGAACATCCCTATATTTTATTGTTATTTTGACGATTCATTATTAGGCAGATTAAAAATCCGAAATATCATTTATACTTTCAAGAATGTATGAGACAGACTTCAAGATGGTTTTTATTATCAAGCTGAGTTATTGTGAATGGTCCATCTGTCACACAGTCTCGTATATCTTGCTTGAGAAAGCAAACGAAGTCCCTATTGACCAATTGTAGCATTCTGTGGAAATCTACTAAAAACTGTAATCATTCAGAGTTAATTGGTCAAAGTGGGTTTTTTTTTCTTCCACATTTTTGGTTTTTAATTTTTAATTTGTTTTTAATTTTTTATTGGGTCAGAGTTCAACCCATTGAATCACTATTTCTTGGATAATGGGAATCATCAGCTTCAATGACTCTGAATGCAGATTTGTGTCCAACTGTGTGCTTATTGGGTTTGCAAAAGCTTGAATCTTAGTTTGTGTATGTGTATGTTCATGTGTAATGTTTATAGAGTTAATACCCAAAATTGTCCTCGACTATAGTGATTTTTCTCAATTTTTTCCTAAACGACTTTGGTCTCATAAAGTGGTCCCAGACTTTAGTGTTATCACTCAAAACTGTCCTCTATTAGTTAAGCTGTCAAATTGGTGTTAAGTACAGGGGCAAAATAACCAATTCAACTTTAAGCTCCCATTTGGCTAGCCTTCCATCTCAATTCCCTTATTTATGCTCTGAACTGAGGAAACAATGAGGATGAGGCAACGAAATATAAAGCATGTTTGAAGAGAAAGATAACAAAATAACAATGACAACACATTCTAGTATAATGTTTCTGCCATAGATTTAAACCACAGACTGTTTGCTTGAAGACTATTGAAAGTAAATAAAACACAAGTTTAAGAAACTATTTCAAGTAGGAACCACAACAGGCAAGCCATCATTAAAGCTGAGAAATATCATCAGTTTTCGTAGATCCAAGGGTGAAGCTCACTCCTTCTGGGAACCAAAGAGAAATTTCCTTCCTCGCACTCTCAACTGAATCACTACCATGGATGACATTCCTCACAATGTCAATAGCAAAGTCACCACGGATGGTGCCCGAAGCAGACTCCAAAGTGGTTTGTGGCTCCAAAGATCTTCCTACCAGTTACAACTGCACCCGCCATTTCCTTCCCACACCATTGCCACAACAGGGCTAGAAACAATGTACTCAACAAGGTGATGAACTTCAAACCTTTCAGAGAGAAACCTTTCTTCTCAAACCTACCAATGATTTCACCAACCAGGCCGCGTTGGACACTCGCCACTCGGAGAAGACGGCAGACTGGCAGTGACTGCGAGAGTCCGAGAGACGAGAGTGCGAACCGGAGGAGCAGAGCCGTAGGGGCGTAGGGTAGTCAGCAGAGGGGGGCTGGTGGCTGCGAGAGATGAGGTGAAATGGTAAATTAGGGATTTAGGGATTTGGCTGTCAGGCTTTGGACCTTTGGTTACACACTTACACTTCAATGGGAGCTTAAAGTTGAATTGGCTATTTTACCCCTATACTTAACACCAATTTGACTGCTTAACTAACGGAGGACAGTTTTGAGTGATAACACTAAAGTCTGGGACCACTTTATGAGACCAAAGTCGTTTAGGACAAAATTGAGAAAAACCACTATAGTCGAGGACAATTTTAAGTATTAACTCAATGTTTATAATAATAATCTTTACCATTGCATTTGGACGGTTGCTTTATTTTCCAGTTTCTAAACATGGCTCCTGGTAGTTCTGGTACACTAACTGCTTAATCGTTTAATATTGAAGGTTCCACTTACCTTGGGGATGAGAGTTGCATCTCTTCGTGGAGTAATGCGCATATTCATAAAGCCACCACCTTCAGATCAAATATGGTTTGGCTTCACATCTATGCCAGACCTTGATTTTCAATTTGAACCTTTTGTTGGAGAGCATAGGATTGCAAGTGGACATATAGCCTTATTCCTAATCAGTCGTCTTAAGGTATAAGACCTCATTTTATTTTTGTGTATAAATTATACTCTGTAGTTAAGAGATCGAGATCTTGTATGAAAATTTTAAAAGCTCTGTGATAACATTGAAATGATATATAATTGGAAATTCTGAAATGGTTATTAAACTCCATAGCACTTAGTGTGTCAAAATAATGATATGATTGTATCTATAGGAGAGAGCGTCTCAACAAACTTTTAGGCAGTACCGTTTAGGAAGTTATTGACTAGTCAGATGGCTAAAATGGCTAATAAACCAAGTGGTTTCTCATCTCATCCTAGACGACCTTGCTAGAAAGAGTTGTATTATTTTTCTGTTGCTTAACGTTAAAATAAGATTATACTGGATGGATTGTTCTCTTTGAAGTTTCACTTTTGGCGAAATAATATAATGTTATCACTGATGTAGGTAGCTATTCGTGAAACTTTGGTTATTCCAAATTGTGAAAGTGTATGCCTATCATGGATGTTAGCTGAAAAGGAGGACTGGATCCCGCGTAAATTTGCACCTTTCTTATGGACTAATCAAGAAGCGCCGAACACTGAGAACTGGGAAGTGAAACGCTCAGATGAAGCTAATAAGGAAATTGGCAGCAGTTATTCAGAGAGTTGCGAAGGGCCAAAAAAGGTGGAATTATCTTTGAAAAAACCAAATGATTCATCGAACACACGCTCACCCTCACCTGTTGTTGATAAGCCAACAGTGAAGTATAGTAGTTCTATGAAAGAATTGCAGGTCCCGTTGTTGCATTCTGAAGAACAGGCGGAAGTAAATCAACGGAAAAGCACAGATTCTGCAGAATATTACACGAAATCTAGACAAGTTGAACTGGCAGAGGAACAGAGCCGTATTTCTGAAGAGGACGATGGAAAACCTAGAAGACAGGGTACTAGAGCAAAGATGATTTCTTTGAGCAAGAAAATGTCAGAGAAGTTTGAAGAGAAAAAGCGAAATATTGAAGAGAAGGGAAGAAACATTGTTGAAAGAATGAAAGGACAACAATGAGTAGCCAAACAAGCAAGAAGTCAACATAGAAGCTAAGCCAAATTTGTTTGTATCATTTGTTATTGTAAATGGAGCAACAATGCCTGCCTACCTGCATATCTGATATTCGATCGATCGATTAATTGAGTGATGTGAATCTCCTAAGATTTGAAATTTAAAGATTTCAAGAATTTCCCATACTAAGTGCCTTGCTGTATATGATGCTTCAGATTTAGGTAGGAATCAAAAGAAAACTGTGTAGAAAGAAAAATGTATAGACAGTGCCATAGTGCGTGCTAAAACCATGACTTTCATGGAATAAATTTTACTATCTGTTTGGTACTCTCTTATTGTGTGGTGATTGTTTGTGTATACCAGTTAATTTTTGTATCATCTATATACTGATTAAAGGCTTAAGGATCAAACATAATACTTGAAGGGTAGAGTTTAGTTGGTCAAATAAAAAGATAAAGATAATGATTACAATTAGTTTGTTAGATTGCAAGTTGCTATGTTATTTTGTGTTTGGTTTATTTTTTTGTTAAGCCGTAGATTGATACATATTTAATAGTTGAGTTACAGATTAAGATACGTGAAACGAGTCTAGTCCAGGATAATTGCTATTTAAAATCATAATACTTATTACAGAAAATTTAATACCAATTTAAAATAAATAAGCTATTATTTATAATAGATATTGTAATATTTATATGTGACATTGTAATATTATTTAGAGTAAAAGAATTGTTACTAATGATGAATATGTAATATCTATAATTGAAATTGTGATACTTATATGTGAAATTTTACTTATGAAAGAAATTATAATACTAATTGTAGAAAATTTAATACCAATTTGAATAAAAAATAAAGTGTTACTTATGATAGATATTGTAATACTAATATGTAAAATATTGCGATACTATTTAGGGTAAAACTAATTGTTACTAATGATAGATATTGTAATACTTATTACTGAAATTCTTATATTTATACACTCAGTTGTCTACAATCCAACTTGTCTCACAGACAATGATCAATGAGAAGGTCTCACACAAGTTTTTGTTTTAGTAGTTTGATGCTACTGCTAGCAAAATATTTTTAAGGCTTAACAAATTAATATACCTTTTTATTAGAGTTAATACCAAAAATGGTAATTGACTATGGTGGTGTTTTTCGATTTTATAAACGACTTTTGGGACCCAATGTAGTCCCGGATTTTTGTGTTAATAAACTCACGTTCCTTTTTCAATGTGGGACAAAGGCTACTCAAAAGCTTTCCTACTTCCATTCCAAACTCAAAATAGTACACTTTGAGAATCAATTTCACTTTACCTATTATCTATTTTGAGTGCAAAATATATTAAATTCATCATCTCACTTAAGAGAACCCAAATATACTTTGAACCGCCCAAATAAGAAGTGAAACCCACTAAAAATTATATCACAAAAGGCCACTTTAAATGTCATTTTAAGCCACTTATGGTACAAATTAAAAATTCAAATGAAGCACCACCTAAATACCCTTCCAAGGGAACGGTTAACCCAAATTATTGTGTGGACCACGGTCCAAAATATATTCGTGAATATTATGAGTAAAAATAATATAATATACATTATGTGTTAGAATAATGTACATTATGTTTTAAAATAATGTACATTACGTGTTAGGATAATGTACATTGATAGTATATATACTCCAGTACCGGTCGGAGTCCGCATGATCGGGAGGTCGGCGACTCGGCCCGACCGGTTTGCGGTCAGGCCGTCACGGAACAAACGGTGCCTTCGCTCGGCTAGCAAGGGTCATGTCAAGGCCCGCCACGTGCTCCATCCCGCTTGGGTCAGGAGTGAGGCGGACGCATGCACGTCACGTTCCCGTCATGCCGGAGTCCCGGCAATCGTGCCTTTCTCCTCTTATAAATACAGCATTTATGAAGAGAGAGAGGATCTTTCGACGAATTCTAGATTAAGCCTTGAAGTGAGCTCGGACAGTAGGAAAGCCCACTGCCGACCCGTCGGGCCCTTCGAGCCCTTTATTCGTATTGTAAACGGGGCTTGGATCTTTTGAGTAATAACAGATCGTATTTCCCGTTTTAGCTTCGTGCTACCGTATTTAACATTATCATTTTGGCGCCGTCCGTGGGGACCGTGACTTAAAAGCGATAATTTGCGTTAGTCGGTCCCTCCATGCATCCGAACATGGATTTCTTTGATAACCAAGAAGCTGACGACAATTACGATCTCCGTTCTCATCTCAGTTCCCGGTTGGATCCCAACAACATGGCCGGAGTACCACCGCCAGAGGCGGTGAACGCTATTCACCAGGATGTTCCCTTCCAGGTCGCTGGGGGCTCGAGGCCTTATCAATACCCGAGTCTTGATCAATCTTCCAAATTCTCTTCAATTTTATAAAGTGGAAGCGAATGACTTGTAAGTATAAATTAAAAATTCATACTATTGTAATTTCCACTTAATCGACTAGGCTTGTACTTGGCGTAATCCTATACTAGACTCAAAATAAAATTGGGGGTCTAATATTACATTTTTGGTTCATCAAAACAATTACAATATATTCGTAACAAGATGGTTAAGATAATTCAGATTAATATTATTAATAGAGATTACCTAATTTAACCTTACTTTTATGATTATCCGTTAAGTTTTCCGTTAAATATTCTCTTCTCCGTTAATATTCCGTTAACTTTTAACTTACTCATTAATTTCTAGGGAAAAGTGTCAATTTGGCCCCCTAAGTCGGATGGATAGTGCAATTAGGTCCCCTAAGTGAAAAAAACTCCATTCAAGTCCCCTAAACCTGTAAAATTATTCAATTAAGTCCAAATTGACTTGTTTATCAGGTCAAATTCGTGAGGTGCTGACACGTGTCTTTTTTTTTTTAATTTTATTTTTCAAAACAAATATTTTTATTTATTAAAACTATTATTTATTATGAATAAAAATAAATAATATTAAATTTAATAATAATAATAATAAACAAAACAAAAACAACCCGGCTACCAAGGAAGAAGAGAAACTAGTTTACCATCTTCTTCTTCGTCTCGCATCCTCGCCGCACGTTCGCCGGAGGGAGAGAGAGACGGAGCTGCACCTTGCAATCGCCACCGCTGCCAGTCCGACGCTGGAGGAGGAACCAGTTCTTGCCGCCTGCTGCTCCGTCGACCTCACCGCCAGAGATGAACCAGATCAACCATCGCTCAAGCTCCGTCGTTCACGCCTGCTGCATCTCAGTTCGTCGGCGAGGGAGAGGGACGATTGTGGTGGTGGCTATGGCTGTGTTCGCCGGCGTCGGACTGGTAGGGTGCAGCTCCTTCTCTCTCTCTCCCTCCGGCGAACGTGCGGCGAGAATGCGAGACGAAGAAGAAGATGGTAAACTGGTTTCTCTTCTTCTTCCATGGCTCATCGCTATTTTTTTAATTTAATATTATTTATTATTTATTTATAATAAATAATAGTTTTAATAAATAAAAATATTTGTTTTGAAAAATAAAATAAAAAAGGGACACGTGTCAACACCTCATGAATTTTACCTTATAAACAAGTCAACTTGGACTTAATTGAACTATTTTACCGGTTTAGGGGGCTTGAATAGAGTTTTTTGCACTTAGGGGGCCTAGCTGCACTATCTACCGGACTTAGGGGGCCAATTTGACACTTTTCCCCAATTTCTATAAGAATAAAAATATTTATTGAAAATTGTGTTTTGCCTCTTGATTTGATAAATTAATGTTGCTTGGTTTTGTTTCTTCAAAAAATAATTAATATTTTTTTAAAAATTATGATTTTGTAATAATTTTTTCCTTTTTTTTTTTAAATGCATCAAATAGGATTAAAGATTATTGTTTAACTTTAAACCATACAAAAAATTACAACTTTTTTAACTTTTAGCTAAACATTTAAAAATGAAAATATTTTTTAAATATTGGATCATTTTTTGAGTTCATTTTCCATAAGACATTTTCTTAGTTTCGAAATGAACCTTTATGTTAAATTGAATTATTGAGATTAAGTTAAATAATTACAAACATTTATCAATTCTTGAATATTTGGCATTAAATTTGATTCATTCGTTTTAAAATAAAAAATATATAATATGAAAAAATATTAATTCTATTTGTTTTTTCTTTTGGAATATGGATACTACATTGTGGTTAATTTTAGAGTAATAGTACAAATCCCTCTAGAATTTTCCTTACAAACTTTCCCTCCTAAGGTAGCATCACCTTATTGGTAGTCAAATAAGGGTGTGCAAAGTTTGGTTCACCGACCTAAGCGAAGAATTTCAGTTAATCGTTCTTTAACCGAAAAACTTTGATTCGGTTAATGGTTAAAGGATTTTCAAAATTTTGGTTAAAGGTTAATTCGGTACGAAACTATCGGTTAATAGATTTAATCGGAAGGTAAAACAAAGTTCGGTGTTGTTAACAGTTAAAATTTTAAAAATTTCTGTTAAAATGGTTCGTTTAATCAAACGGAACCGATTGTACACCCCTATAGTTAAATGTAGTTTTTAATTAGTAGTAGGATAAGTAATTCATTGATTGACTCTCAATGAATGAAGGCCACGACAAATTATATCGTGGACCATGGTCCACAATGCATTGTGGACCATGATCATAACTAATACTGTAGTTGTGTTGAACGGATACTGCAATTGTGTTGAAAAAATACTGCAGTTGTGTTGAAAGGAAACTGCAGTTGCACGGAACAGAGGTTCATCCGTTCCACACAACTGCAATATCCGTTCAACACAGCTGATATTGCTAAATACGGCCACCAAGTAAACCGGAAAATACGATCGTATATAACAAGGATCAAAACCCGGTTACAAAGCAAGAAGTGCTCAAAAGGCTCGGCGGGTCGGCAGTGGGCTTTCCTACTGTCCGAGCTCTCTTTGAGTCTTAGTCTAATAACGGCTGAAAGATCCTCTCTCTCCTCATAAATGCGCTATTTATAAAGGAGAAAAGTGCGGTTGCCGGTCCTCCGGCATGACGGGAACGTGGCGGACATGCGTTCACCTCTTTCTACGCCCAAGCGGGGAAAGGTACGTGGCGGTTGCTGGTGCGTTGCGTCGGGGCCCATCGGGGTACTGTTCGGTCCGTGACGTCCGGCTTTCCAGCCGACCGCTCTCCGAGGGTCCGACCTCCCAACCGTAAGCTTTTGGACCGAGCCCGAGGTGTAGCCGACTGGTTCCGGAGTATATACACTATCACATAGCCCCCTCACCTCGAAGTGCGATGAGTAAAAAAAAACACGAGGGAGTCCTTCGGGGTGAACAAACCGAAGTCTAGCCGACCACTCTGCCTCGGGCCGACTTGATCCTTGCGCAGGTGTACCGGAACTCAATGAGGGCTCACTCACGGCGGAAAAACGCTTTCGGCGGGAAAACCCTCGAAACCCGAACCGTTGCGGACGCCGCCTATAAATACACGCTCCACTACCGTGCCACCACTTTCGCCTTCAGCTATCCGGAGATCAGAGCCTCCCGAGCATAAACGAAGGAAATCACGCCGCGTCACGTTACAGAGTATTTCTTCTCCTCCGATCTTCATACTCGGTAAGCTTTCCATTTCCTTCCCTTTTTAGCATGATAGGATCCTGTAGTTTAGGTCGGCTACACCCCCCAAGCTGAACCCCAATCCCTTCGCTTAATTAGGAATTAGGATGTCGGACTCGGACAGCCAAAACGCGTCAGCCCGGGACTACGACGAAGGCGACGAGGCGATCAGCAATAGCTCTTCTCCTTCGACCGGGGGCTCTACCTTCAACCAGATCGACGAAGTAGAGCGCGTTTCGCCTTTCCCCGAGGAAAAAGACGGGTCGGCACGGCCCACTGCCTCCTCTGAAGATGTAAGCTCGGCAGGCCCGGGCAAGTCGCCCCGGGTCGTGCTTTCGAAGATGTTTCCTCAACTCTCCCCTCACGAAGCAGAGCAAATTGGCGCCGGCCTTCCTCAAAAGGCCATCCCTCGAGAGTTGCGATATGGTCGGCAAAAGCCAGCCCTCGGGGCCCCGTCCCGACCTCGCACGCTTCCGGCGCCGGGTGAAGCAAGTTCTTCCGTGCCTGACCCCCGACTATCATCAACGTCATCTGCCCCGGTGGCCACTAGCTCGTCAGATCCGAACGCGCCCGAGGCCGACCAAAACGCCGACGCTTTGCCTGCAACCCGCAAGAAGATGGTCTTCTTAAACAGCGAGGTCGTTCAGCAGCAGAAATGTCTTCTCACCCGGGCGGAGGTAGATGAGATCCACGCGTTATTACGCGGTCGGATCCCTTATAAGGTCAGCCGGTCGCTCGGCAACGTGATCGACCGTCACATCGGCGACTGGCTCGGGATCCATCTGGATTCCTTGAAAGCGCTGCTGACCTTCCCCTTCTCACCTTTCCTCCTTGCCTTCTTGAGGTACTACGAGGTGCTTCCCGGGCAGATCATTCCGAACGCTCATCGGATGATCGCGTGCTTTCCCCAGATCTGCACTCGGCACGGGCTGATGTGCACGATGGAGCTGTTCAACTTCCTCTACGACGTCAGGCCTCTCGCGCCCAAGCATGGAGGGGGTTATCTGATGCTCCAGTCCCGAGGGCACCACTGCACTCTCACCAACGTGCCCGACAGCAACAAGGGGTGGAAGAACCGGATACTCTCGGTCGAATATAAGTGGAGGTTACCGGTCCCCCGAGCATGGTCTACGCACGTTACCGAGCATCAATTTCCCAAGCGGACCCGAGCTCTCACCGATGCAGCCGCGAAGATCTCCTCGGAGGTGTACGATTACCGCATCTTCCGCACCCCGGAAAGCTACAAGAGCGCCAACCTCGAGCCCCCAGATTACGGTCGTGAAGAGAAGTACGAGCCGGTGTCGCTCGCCGTTCCAGCCACCGGGGAAACCGCCGCCGAGCCTAGCCAAGGTCGTCGAGACCCAAGCGGGATTCTTCCAACTTAGCCAGATCGGCCTTTTAGCCCGGCTGTTCACACTAACCCATTGTTATATGTGCAGGTATGTCGCCCGAGCGAGCGTTCATTGCCCCGGCCGCCGCCCCTCGCCCCAAGACGAAGGTGGCCTTGGGCGCGAAGAAGGTCGCCAGCAAGCCGGCTGCCGATCCCCCTGTCGTCAACGTCCCCGACACCACCCCCATGGACGGCTCGGCTAGTGGAGGCGCAGCCCCCGACCTACAGGTGGCCCTTGGCCCGAGCCGGCGAGGGAAAGAGAAGCGCCAAGAGAAGGAGGTCGAGGAGGTCTTCACCTTGAAGCGCACCAAGCGCTCAGCCAGCACCCGACCGACCGAACTCCACGAGGGCCTACGGGAGAGGGACGCGCTGGCCTCCACCCTCGTTGACCAGATAAGGGACAAGGTCCCCGGCCTAGAGACCATCATGGGGTGGTCGTGCAACCGGCTCGGCGAGCAAATCGCCGAGGACATCCTCCGGGTAAGTGTCTTCCTCTATGTTAACTAACTCTGATCAGTGCAGTAGTCCTGATCTGCTTTCTCTTTCGCAGCTCTCCCACACGACGACCGAGCTTTTTAGTCGGGCTCGGGCATTAGAGGGCATCCGAGAGAAGGAGGTTGTGCCTCTTCAGAAGTAGACCTCCGCGGCCGAGCGTAGGATTCAAGAGCTGGAAAAGGAGCTCGCAGCCGCCGAGGACCGAGCTGAAAAGGCCGAGAAGAAACTCGGCGAGGCGGAGGCCCGAGCTGACAAGGCAGAGAAGGCCGAGCAAGAGGCCATCGACAAGATGAAGGACGCCAGCAGCCTTGCTCGGTTCATCTGCACCGACGAGGCCATAGCCAAGGAGTTCCTCACCGCCTTCATCAACACGGAGGTCGGGGACAAGCTGACCTGGGTGTACGGTCAGTGGGCCTTCTCTTCGGGCTGCCAGGCCATCGAGGAAAAGGTCCACACGGCCCTGGTCGAGGGCCTCGAGGAGTCCGACCTCCCCGCCGTGATGGCCTTGCTCCCTGACAAGGTTGCCGATCCCGGCCCTAGACCGTACTCCAAGCCGGGTCCCTCGGAGTGAGCGGCTGAAGCGGGATCTCTTTAGTTTTGAGGACGCGGAGCTCGGCCCGCTATGTGCCGAGCATCTTTAAACAGATCTTAATAAAACTCTTTTGTCAAAACTCTGCGTGCTTGCCTTTTCGTTTCAAAGTTTAATAGGTCGGGCACCTTACTCCCGAGATGGGCACCTTGCTCCCATCGGCCTCAAGGGCCATAAGGTCGGCTGACCAACTAAATCGGGCACCTTACTCCCGAGATGGGCACCTTGCTCCCATCGGCCTCAAGGGCCATAAGGTCGGCTGACCAACTAAATCGGGCACCTTACTCCCGAGATGGGCACCTTGCTCCCATCGGCCTACCGAACCTCAAACCGGAGCGAGAATGTCCGAAAAAACTTAGCCGAAGCTCTTCATTTAATTAACGAGATTCTTGATACAATAAGGGGCTACTCTTAGCCCGATTACAATACCCCACACTCCAGGGTTTACAAACTCTAATCCTCTAATGGTGAAACAAGACCAGATGCTCCGAGTTCCAAATCCGATCGACCGGCTTTCCCGTGGTTGTCTCCAATTTGTAGGTGCCAGGTCGGATTACCGCGGAGATCACATACGGCCCTTCCCATGTCTGTGCGAGCTTTCCGCCTTCATTCGGTCGGCTAGCCTTCCGCTCTCGGAGAACATAATCCCCCACTTGGAAGTATCTCGGCCGAACTCGGAGGTCGCGGGACTGTTTAATCTTTTTCTGATATTCGACAATCCTTCGAGCCGCAACCTCCCTTCTTTCTTCCACGCCATCAAGCTCGGCGATCATCATTCGCTCGTTACCATCTTCATCATACGCTCGCTCTCGAGAGGTCGGGATCCAGGCTTCGATCGGTAGCCGAGCTTCAGCTTCGTAAACTAGCGCGAAGGGAGTTTCCTTGGTCGCCTCTCGAGGAGTCGTCCGGTACGCCCATAATACATAAGGCAACTCATCCGCCCAGCTTCGTCCGGCGTCGAACAACTTTTTCTTCAATCCTTCCAAGATCGTTCGGTTTGCATTCTCAACCTGCCCGTTCCCCTGGGGGTATGCCACGGATGAACGGATAGACTTCGCGCCGACCGTAGCTAGGAAATTTTGAAAGTATCGGCTCTCAAACTGTTTTCCGTTATCCGTGATCAAATGCACGGGAACTCCGAAGCGGGCGATGACATTCCTCCACACAAAACGTGCGCATTGTTGGGTCGTTATGGTCGCCAGGGCTTCCGCCTCTATCCACTTCGAAAAATAATCGATGGCCACGATCACGAATCTTTTCCGGGCTGCCAAGGTCGGGAACGGACCTATGATGTCGACCCCCCAGCGAGCGAAAGGGATAGCCGTGCTGATTGGCTGGTAGAAGGTCGCCGGTCGCCCGGGCGTCTTTGCGAACTTTTGGCAAGCCTCACACGTCCTTACTAGGCTTTCGCAATCTAATTGAATGGACGGCCAGAAATACCCTATGAGCATGATCCGGCGTGCAAGCGATCGGCCTCCTTGATGAGCCGAGCATAATCCCGAGTGCAGCTCCTTCATGACGATCTTCGCCTCGAATGCATTTAAGCACCTCATCAACGGACCCCCGTAGGATCGTCGGTAGAGACGGTCATCCACGATCTGAAATCTGGGAGCTCGAAGCTTTACTTTACGCGCCCGATCTGCCTCGTCCGGCAACAGCCCATCTTGGAGGTACACTTTAAGGTCAGTTATCCACTGGTCTTGTTCTGCTTCAACCGGCTCGATCTCAAGGGCGTCGATACAAGGCGCGACCGCTTCCTCAATGCGGGCTATCTTCGATATATGCTCGGGAGCCTCGTGCACTAGTCGGGATAACATGTCGGCATCGGCGTTATCCGACCTAGGGATGTGGACGAGCTCGTGAGCCTCAAAACGCCGCAGGATAGCCAGCACCTGATCTCTGTAGACCATCAACTTATCACCATTGGTGACGAACTCACCATTCACTTGACCAACGACCAGCGCGGAATCAGTTCTAGCTCGGATAGCCTTCGCGCCTAGCTGTTTCGCCCGCAGCAGTCCGGCGATCAGAGCTTCGTACTCAGCTTCATTGTTGGTTGGCGAGAAGTGAAGCACAATAGCATAATATGCCTTGAATCCCTCGGGAGTCGTGACAACTATCCCCGCGCCCGCTCCTTTCTTCCCGCTGGACCCGTCGGTACTAACCTCCCACCACTCCGGGGTTTGGGGATCACTCGGATCCACCTCGGCGTCCCGAGCGGTACATTCTACCATGAAGTCGGCCAGGGCCTGGGCTTTGATAGACGGTCGGGGCTTGTACTCCAGAGCAAACTGTGTCAGCATCATGGCCCACTTCACTAGACGTCCCGACGAAGTGGAGGTCCGGAGGATAGCCCCAATCGGCTGGTCTGTCAGTACTCGGACATTCCGACCTTGAAAGTATGGCGTTAATCGCTTTGCGGCAATGGCAAGCGCGAACACCACTTTCTCCAGCCGAGTGTACCTGAACTCCGGTCCTTGGGCGCTGTACTCCCTCGTCATCGAGTCGGCATAAAACGGCACTGACGGCCCGATCCGAAACAGCTAGGTACACCTCCAGATCCTCCCCGGGCTCGGGCTTTGACAGGACAATCGGGGATGCCAGATAAGCTTTGAGATCTTCGAAGGCCGCCCGACTCTCCTCGTCCCAAATGAATCCGTTGGACTTTTTCAAGATCTTGAAGAATGGATGGGCTCGGTCGGCCAGCTTGGAAAGGAAACGGCTAAGCGCGGCTAATCGGCCGGTAAGTTGCTGTACTTCCCTAATGCTGGTTGGGGGCCTCATATCCAAGATGGCTTGGATTTTCGCCGGGTTCGGCTCTATCCCGCGTCGGGTCATCATATAACCAAGAAATTTCCCGGTCTGTACAGCAAAGGTGCACTTCTTGGGGTTCAATCTTAACCGATGCTCGCGCATGACTTCAAAACATGCTCGGAGATGGCCCGGGTGGTCGGTCCGCACAGTGCTCTTGACGAGCATATCGTCGATGTAAGCTTCCATAGAACGTCCGAGCAAGCCCCCAAACACTGAATTGATCATCCGCTGATACGTAGCCCCGGCGTTTCTCAACCCGAATGGCATCACTCGGTAGCAGTACAGCCCGTCCGGGGTTACGAAGGCGGTCTTTTCTTCGTCGGCTTCGGCCATCATGATCTGGTGGTATCCTTTGAAAGCATCCATGAAGCTCATGAGCTCGGCTCCCGCTGTCTCATCGACCATCTGGTGGATGCTCGGAAGTGGATATGGGTCAAGGGGACATGCGCGGTTGAGGTCGATATAATCAATACACATTCGCCAAGCCGGGGGCTTGGGAACCAAGACCACATTCGCGACCCATTCCGGGTAGGTGACTTCTCGGATATGTCCCGCCGAGAGCAGGGCCTTGACTTCTCCTTTAACAAACTCGCGTCGATCCACGGATAAATGTCTTTGCTTCTGCTTGACGGGCTTGGAGGTCGGGCTAACGGACAGCCGGTGACAAATAACATCGCGGTCGATCCCAGACATGTCTTCCGGGCCCCAAGCAAAGATATCGACAAATTCTCGCAATACCTCGAGGATCGAGCGCCTCAGGTCCGGGTTAAGGGTCGTCCCGATTCTGATGCAACGGTCCGGTCGCCCCAACTCCAACGGCACTTCTTCTACGGGCTCCGAGGGCCCAGGCTGCTCCTTCTTTTCTTCGTCCTTGCGCCGAGCGATGGTGTTGACGCGGGAAGTGCTTGCGGCCTGCTTCTCCACCGCTCGGACGTAGCACAATCTTGCTGACCTCGGATCTCCCCGTACTGTTCCGACACCTCCCGGAGTCGGGAATTTCATGCACAAGTGGGGCATGGAAATGATTGCCCTCATCTGAGCTATCCCCGGGCGTCCCAAGATCACATTGTGCACACATGCCAAGTTGACAACGATAAACTCCATCTCTACCTTCAGAATTTTTGGGTAAACTCCGACTTCGACCGGGAGGACGACCATTCCCTCGGGGTGGACCATATCGCCAGTGAATCCCGACAACGGGGTTCGGACCGGCGTCAACGCCGACCTCTCGATCTTCAGCTTTTGAAAGGCCTCCAGGTACAGCACGTTCACGCTGCTGCCCGTGTCCACCATCACCCGCCGGACCTCGGCCCCACAAATGTCAACCGTGATGACCAGGGCCTCGGCGGATTGATCTCCTCCTTGGGGGAGGTCACGGTCGGTGAAGACTATCGGCTCCTCTTTCACTCTCTTGTCAGGTTGGTCGGTACTGATTGAACAGACGGGCAAGTCCCTCGACCAAGCTCGTCGGCGCTCTGAACTGTCGCCCCCTTCCGGCCCGCCAAAGATGACGTGAATGATCTGTTTTGACCCTGCGGCCGGAGGGTCGTGGTCGGGTTCCGGCTCCTTGTCCTTCTTCTCCTTATCAGACCTCTTGAAATACTTCTTCCACCCCCTGCGTCGATTCTTCTTCTTCTCGGCCGCGAACTGCGCTAATTCCCCCGAGCGCAAGAGGTCCTCGATCAACCCCTTGAGGACATGGCATTCATCGGTCTCATGCCCCCGATTCCGGTGATACGCGCAGTATTTATCCTTATCAGGTCCATCTCTTGCCGGAGCTGGAAGCTGAATCATGTTGCAGGACCGAGCATATTCCAATATTTCCCCGACCGGCCGTGACAAGGGAGTGTAGATCGGGTTGCCATCTTGATCCTTTCGTCTGGGATCGGGCTGCCGTCTCATGTCTCGCCGACCTTGTCCGCCGGTCTCCAGCAGGCGCTTGGCTGCATTGGCCTCTTCGGCCACCGCATGATCGGCCATCCTCTGTAAGGCCTCCTGATAAGTGTTCGGCTGGTGGACAACGAGATCCTGATACAAAGGCCCCGCTCGCAACGCAGAGAGCAGTAGATTGATCGCGGTGCGATCATCCACCGGCTCGATCTCCGCTACGGCGGCCTTCCACCTCTTGCTAAAAAGGTTCAAGGGCTCGCCTTCCAATTGTTTCGCCTTTTCCAGGGATGTGAAATGCTTCTTGGCGGCCCGAGAAATTGCGAAGCGGTGGATGAACTTTCTTGCCAGCTCGGCAAAGTCCGCGATAGATCCGGGTTCGAGCGAGGCAAACCACTCGGCCGCCCGACCAGTCAAGGTAGAATAGAATGCTCGGCACATTACCGCGTCAGATACCCCCATCATCAACATGTTGCCATGGTAGGAGCTAATATGTTCCTCCGGATCCGTTCGCCCAGAGTAGTCCTTGTTCCCCGGGACGCGAAGATCCATCGGGTACGGCTGGTCCATGATATCTTGGGTGAACGGGGCCCGGAATAGGTTCCTCTCCATCGCTCCAGGGCCGACCTCAGACTGTTCCTTTTTCCACTTGTTAAACTCTGCGCGCACTTGGTCCAGCACCCCCCGGGCCAAGCCTCGGCTCGTTCCCGCGTGGCGATCCTTCTTCGACTTCGCATACGAAGAGCTCGTCTCGCTGGAGTGGCTGGTCGAAGAGATGCTCATTGACTGAGGCCCCCGGGCTACGCGTCCTCGGGGTCGGAGGTAATCACCATCCATCCTATCAAAAACGGTGGTTCGCGTTCGCGAGGTCTCCGTCTCTTCCGTCTCTTCCTGCGGCACCAGTGGCACCCCCCTAGGCCGGTCCGACGTGCTGAGCCGAGACAATGCTGGGGAATCGTCTCAGCAGTCGTCGCGTCCGGCCTAACGGGCATGGTCAGATACATAGGCTGCATAGGCGGGTAACCATACGGCTGTGGGTAAAACCTCGGACTATTGGGCCACCACTGCATGGTCGGGTCGATCGGGTACTGGTACGGCATCGGTCCCCCGGGCATGGGGTACGGATAGGGTCCCGAGCCCCCAGCCATAGGAAAAGGAACGTCCTGGTGGATAGCATTTACCGCCTCGGGGGGCGGCACCCCGGCCATGTTGTTGGGTTCCACTCGGGAACTCAGGTGGGAGCGAAGATCGTAGTTCCCTTCGGCTTCTTGGTCGTTATAGTTGTTGAAGAAATCCATGTTTGGATACATGATGGATCGGCTGTCACTAAAATATAGCTTTTCAGTCGCGAACCCCACAGACGGCGCCAAAATGATATTGCTAAATACGGCCACCAAGTAAACCGGAAAATACGATCGTATATAACAAGGATCAAAACCCGGTTACAAAGCAAGAAGTGCTCAAAAGGCTCGACGGGTCGGCAGTGGGCTTTCCTACTGTCCGAGCTCTCTTTGAGTCTTAGTCTAATAACGGCTGAAAGATCCTCTCTCTCCTCATAAATGCGCTATTTATAAGAGAGAAAAGTGCGGTTGTCGGTCCTCCGGCATGACGGGAACGTGGCGGACATGCGTTCACCTCTTTCTACGCCCAAGCGGGGAAAGGTACGTGGCGGTTGCTGGTGCGTTGCGTCGGGGCCCATCGGGGTACTGTTCGGTCCGTGACGTCCGGCTTTCCAGCCGACCGCTCTCCGAGGGTCCGACCTCCCGACCGTAAGCTTTTGGACCGAGCCCGAGGTGTAGCCGACCGGTTCCGGAGTATATACACTATCAACAGCTGCAGTATCTTTTCAACACAACTGCAGTATCCTTTCAACAGAACTACAATATCCTTTCAACAAAACTGCAGTATCAACCATGACCCATGGTCCACAGTATAAGTACTGGAATGCCACATCATGAGGGAAAGTTTGGAGGGAAAAATCAGGAGGGGACAAGAGTACTTTCCTAATTTTAGTTTCATTCCAATTTTCTTCGAATATTCTTTTCACATATTAATGCTTTTTAAAATTATTTCACCTTTTCCCCCATAATTATTTTAGAAATAATATAATTACATAAATATTATTACAAATCAGTTTTTCTAATATAATTACAAACAAACAAGTCATACATTATTGATACTTTTTGCACTGATCTTATAATCAAATAAATGTAGACTTTCAAATATTAGAATTCTTTAGGAATTCGTCATTAATTTTATTATTTAAAAATATAATAAAAAAATATTTATTTGTACGTACGGGTAATTTAGTAGTTATATTAATATTATCAGCTAAAATAATTAATACACCATTGACTAATCCAACTCATTTTTCTCCACTTAATTTGTAAGCATTCTCTTATAGTTTTCATATTTGACATTTTGTCTTCAATATTACTTTGACAGAATTTCAAAATATTTAAGTCATATACTAACACTAAAAAAGTACCACAAAAAATTATATTATAAATAAATTAAATTAGGCACACAAAATGATACAGAATGAATAAAACCTCATTAATTTCGTTACTAATTTTAAATCTAGTCAATATTTATTTACTGAAATATCTAGCAATACTAATTTAATAAATTCAGATATTACAAATTCGTAAGGCATCCGGTCGTTGTAGTATAGTGGTGAGTATTCCTGCCTGTCACGCGGGTGACCCGGGTTCGATCCCCGGCAATGGCGTATTTTAGCCTTTCAAAATGCTGAGTGGACTCCCTCTGTTTAATTTCATTTTGGAATTGTAACAGAAACTCCTAAATAGACGGTTTTCTTTCACCTGCAACCTTAATCTCTTCTGTTTTCCTCTGCAAGTATTTCCATTGTTTTGGGATTTTTCTGGGAACACAGCTCTTTAACTTCTATCTCTATCCACTATTTTGATTAAAACATTGTTATGCTAATCAGATACCATCTTATCCATTGATTAAAAGCTTCAGGAAATAATTCAGCATTATTAAGGAACCTAGCTCCTCCTTGCTTCAATTTCAATTACCCATCTCTTTCTTCAGTTTGCTAGACTTATTAATTCGTCGTCTCTTCTTGTCCGAGGCCGGGGTGGAAAAATCGAGAGTTATAAAAATAAAATAAAAAGAGCATCACTATATATGATTTTGAGAAAGTCTCATTTAATTTTGTGGGTTATTTATTATCGACAATCCGTAAGAGGGTTTCTTTCCCACTTCCAAACATCATATCAGATCCACATACATCAGGACATGAGAGAATATCATGGGCATGCGAATTCACTCAATTTGTAAATATCACCTCTTTGTACATGTCCTTAATAATCTAAAAGTTCTCGAATTTAAAGGACATCGTATACATGGCTCTATTAGATGTAAGCGGTCATAGAACTAAAGGCAAATGATCACTAATAGGGGCCTCCACAGTGGCAGCTTTCGCCTCTCAAAAAATCTCCATCCAACTATTAGTCACTAAGATTTTATCAAGCTGATGGATATATTAGAAACGGCCCAATAATAGAGATCCGGGGTTCGGAAGTGCATAACTCGAGGCCCAGCATGATGGGTCTTGACTTAGTCTCGTGGGCCTACTACATGGGCCTCGACTGAGTCTCATGACCCACCACATGGTCTACCTTGTGGCCCTTCACGAATTTAGCCTATTTCAGTTGGGATATGATTTTCTTGTATAAAAGGCCATTGTCTTAGCATTACAAGGGACCTTCATCATACATTGTCTAAACAATTATTGTAATAGCACTACACACTTCCTGTATTCATCCTAACACGAATCATCATCAATATAATTTGTCTCCGTGACTTGTAGCATTATTATTTGTCGATTACATTTTGTTATTCGTTCTTAATTATTGAATTTAATAATTCGTACCACCCGGGTTAATTAAATCCATCACATGCTTTTCCTCAATCCAGTGTGGAGTACCTCGTCCTCTCTCTCAAATGGACTTGTAGCCTTCGAAGCTTAAATCTCTTAGCCCCGAACAATCAATCGCTTCTCTGAACCCTTGCATTAATCAAGGGGGTGAAAACATCTCCCAATTTTCTCCTCTACACTAAAAATGTCATTAAAGTCTCCCATTATGACCCATGGTAGTTAGCTTAAGGTTATTAATTAGATGCTTCACCAATTACCAGGATTCGCACCTTTTACATCTTTATGGGTACCCATAGAACCTTGTAAAATGTAAAGAGTCTTCTCTTCCTTCCAGGCAAACAATAACATGCATCCACATGATTTCTAGAGTAGTTTGTGAGTCCACATGTGTACCCTCCCTCCATAAAAGGGCTAAACCCCTATCTTAGCACATATTGTCGACAATAAGGCTATGTTTGGCAAACCTAGCTGAAATAGTAGCTGAAAGCTGAAAAACTATAAGTTCGAAGCTGAAATTTAAAGAGCTGTTAAGCTAGCTGTTATGCTTAAAAGTGTTTGGTAAAATTAGCTTTTTGATAAGTTGATAAATGTAAAAAGACTAAAAAGGACATCTACATAAAAGTTAAATAATTTTAAATTTAAATAGGTTTGTTACATATTAAAATATAAAATAATGAAATCAATATAATTTAATAAAATATAAAGTAAGAACTTATATTTAAAAATATATAAAGTAAAACAAAAAGGTTCATAATTTATAAAATTAGTTCATACAAAAATTATTGTTCAAACACAAATATCAAATTAAAATTACAACGAAACATATTGAAGAAAAAATGCCAAAAGAATTTTAATTGGAAGTGATAAATGATGTCATTTATTTAAAATAATAAGGATAAAGATGGAAAAAAGTTAAGAAGCTACTAACTTATTTTTGAAAAGCTACTTGAAGTAGCGTTTCAAAATAAGATCTTATTTTAAGCTATTAGCTTATTTTGAGATCATTACCAAACAAAGCTTATAGCTTATTAGTAGCTTAAAATAAGTTATAAGCTCCTAAATAAGCTCTGTCAAACACAGCCTAAATAATGCACTTATCCTAGTTTATTCTTAATGGGTTGGAATTTATTATTATCAATAACTGTTTCAAACTTTTAACCAAACATTTTAAAAATACAAATATTTTTTTATAAAAACGAGTCATTTTCCAAAATCATTTCATTGAAAAAAGCATGCAGATTTGAAAACCAACATTCAAGTTAAATTGAATCCTATTAAGATCAAGCTAAATATTAACTAAAAATTCGTCAATATTTGTGTTACGAACAAGTTATATATTTACTTATTTTTCAAATATGATTTAGGTACATAAAAGGCACAAAATTTCATAACACAAGACGCAACAATTCATAATATAAGACACAATTACTAATAATTTGTTTTAGGTACAGAATTCATACTGTTAAGGTACAAAATTTCATAACATAAGACACAAAAACGCACAACATAAAACACATACGTGTGCATACAAGGGTCCACAAGGCACTATGAGCTCTGGTCCACGGTATAAGAATTGCTTAAAGTGTCGTTAGGTTGTCAAACTCTCGGCAGTTCCAAAAAAGAAAACTCATTGATCTTGGCAGGCTTGTATAACAAGACATACCGTATGCAAGTTTTTATAGCTAGCTGACCTAGTTTCTTCCCCATCCACTTAAAAACCTAAACATCATATTCACCTAAGTCCATTTATGTCATTCTCCTTTTCTGATCCAAACAAACCACCCATACTCACATTGACTGAGTGGAGTTTGGCCCATTTTAATTTCCCACTGCTTTGTTACCCATTATCATTTGACACGTTGCATGCATTGTTTCTTTTAAAATGATGTCTTCCTTCCCCGTACCCCTTCCAAGTTCCAACCCCACTCTCCTCATGCACATTGCTCCTTCCAGTCGTTATACCATGGATCATAGATATACTGCAGTTGTGTTGAACTGATATTGCAGTTGTGTTAAACGGATACTGCAGTTGTGTTGAAAGGAAATTGCGGTTGCGCGGAACAGAGGTCGTGTCATCCCTCTGGAAGTGCAGTTGCGTTGAACTGATACTGCAGTTGTGTTAAACAGATACTACAGTTGTGTTGAAAAGAGACTGCAGTTGTGTTGAAAGGATACTGCAGTTGTGTTGAAAGGATACTGCAGTTGTGTTGAAAGGATACTGCACTTGTGTTGAACGGATGAACGGTCTCTGTTCCGCGCAACTGCAGTTTTCTTTCAACACAACTGCAATATCTTTTTCAACACAACTGCACTATCAGTTCAACACAACTGCAGTATGATCATGGTCCACCTTCACCCCCCACGTACACTACTCTCCCTTACCTCCCACCTCTCTCTCCACACGTACTTGTTACCTCTCCTTCTTATACGCCTCTATTCTATTCTGAATATGATGATTAGTTATAAGAAATGAAGTTGTTATAGATTTTTTAAAAATAAACCAAATATGAGAAAAGATAATTCTCTAATTTTCGATCAAATAGTAAACACAGTTTTCAAACTTTTAACCAAACATTTAAAAATAAAAATATTTTTTGAAAAAGAAGTCATTTTCCAAAATCATTTCCTAGAAAAAGTTTGCAGATTAGAAAACCAATCTTTAAGTTAAATTTAATCCTATTAAGATCAAAGTAAATATTAACTAAAAATTATTCAATATTTGAATATTTGACTTAAGTTTTGAGTTATAAAATTTAAATGGCTTAGTCTTAGATATTACAACCAATAAAATCTGAATATTTTAACCAATGAAGCTATAAACTAATATAATAAATATATTTCCATTGAAGTAGCTTAATTATGTTTTAGGTTCCTTTCAATATTTTTTTTGATATTACTTATTTTTATATAATATTAAAAAATTATTATTTCTTTTATATATATATATATTCTTGTGTTTTAGCCAAAGACCTTGTGGTTTAGTGGCATTTGGTGTCTCAGTTAACACTCCCACATGGATGATGGGAGTGGATTCGAGTCTCAGTGGAGGCAACTGACTTTTTGTGTTTCATTAGGTTGAGAAAGTAGCTATGAACAGTACTCAAAAAAAATATTATTCTTGTTGTTCTTATGCGCGGAGCACTTCTTTTTACACTATTTAGGAAACCCAAGGACTCAATCGTATGGATATGTAAAATACAGGATTTCCAATCCTAGCAGGAAAGGGAGGGAAACGGATACTCAATTGAAAGTGAGTAAACAGAATTCCATACTCGATCTCATAGATACATATAGAATTCTGCGGAAAGCCGTATTCGATGAAAGTCGGATGTACGGCTTGGAGGGAGATCTTTCATATCTTTCGAGATCCACCCTACAATATGGGGTAAAAAAGCCAAAATAAGTGATTTTAGCCCCCAATATTAATATTTTATATTAAAATTTTAAATTTATTTAGATTTTAGATATTTAAATTATTGTAAATAATAATAATAATGTAAAATATTTTTATGAATTTTATATTTATATTTTAGGAAATAACTAACATATAATCCCAATATATAATGTGTATATATGATTATTATTATTGAAGAAAATAAGAAAATATATAGTGGATGCATGTACATGGTAATTAACAATAGTGGAAAAAATAACAGAAGTTATAACTATAGGGGTATGTTTGTCTAATATATTGTAAAGTACAACTTTTATAGCATAATGTACAAAAAAACTTAACGGAAAAAACGAACATAACTGAAGGGTATAACCTTCATTCACACTTAAAAATTATTATTTCTTTTATATATATATATATATATATATATATATATATATATATATATATATATATATCATTTAGGCTGCGATTGTTGTTACTTTTAGCTATTTGAAGGGATTGTGAGATACCATTCTCTTCTTTAGGTGTTCTCACATTTCCTTGTCTTTTTATTAATTTTGTCATTTTAACTCACTGAATTTTTTTCCATTGCCTTATTTATTTATTTTAATTTTTAAATTTATTGAAACACATAAAAATATGTTAATTGTATTAAAATAATAATTATTCCATAATGCTATTTGAAGGGATTGTGAGATACCATTCTCTTCTTTAGGTGTTCTCACATTTCTTTGTCTTTTTATTAATATTGTCATTTTAACTTACTGAATTTTTTTCCATTGCCTTATTTATTTATTTTAATTTTTAAAAATAATAATTATCAGCTACTAAAACCTAATATTGTAAAATTTATGGTTGCTGGGATTCGAGCCCAGGTCTCCACGGCCACAATGTAGAATTCTTACCACTAAACTACAACCACTTACCCATTCACTTTTCTTGCATAATTTATATTCTCAAAGAAAAGGAATAGAAATTTACTCATAATTCTTATTGACAATCTCTCCTTTTTCTTGGTGATAAGTCTTTCTTTGTTCCAACAAGCTCAATGTTCCTGTTGCAAGGTACTTTTGCTTTGATATGATTATGATGTTGTTGAGCTCTATTTTAATAAAAAGTGCATTTACTTCTCTAATCATATATGAAGAGAAAATATTTTGTTAAGAACTCAGAAGTATGAGGGGGGTGAGATAATGGAGACTCTGGATAACTATTGGTACACGCTAGTGATAAAAAATTGGATCAATTTCATAGGTCTAAGCCTCTAGCAAGATGGCTAAAACTTAATGTGGACACTTTCATTAATGATTCTAACATAAAGATGGGCTTTGGTAGTCACTTGAAATTCTAATAGCTATTTTGTAGTAGTGAAAGGGATGCCTTGGTTTAGGGCTTTTATCCCTAAGGACCCTAAGGAAGCATAAGCAATTGGTATTCTATTAATTCTATCCGTAAATTGTTAAGTTGGATAAAAATTTCTATTAAGTTGGATCAAAAAATTCTATTAATTGTTGATGACATTAAAAATTTTGCTATTGTTATAATTCTGTGCTCGTTAGCCCTTAACTCCTAACCGATGAACTTATGCAGAATAGATAATATTGAATGTAGAAAGAAAGAAGGTAGAGACAATAGAATATAGGATAATCAGAGTTGATTCATCAACATCCTTCTACATCTTACAAGAGGTTATATATATATATATATATATATATATATATATATATATATATATATATATATATATATATATATATATATATAACAAACTATAACGAAAAAACATAAATTGAGACATAAATATGTTTGTTACATAATAAGGTCCACTAATGATATTATTTATAACACTCCCTCTTGTACATTATTTGACTTTGATCTTGCCTCGTTAAAAACTTGTTAGGAAAACCCGATGAAAAAATATCCTAGACAAGAAAAGAGTACGAGGTATATGATAGTATATTTGAATACATTCATGCCTCGTTAAAAACTTCACTAGGATAACCTCGTGGGAAAAACCTAGTTAAAGAAAAGAAAACATGATATTTGTAAATTCATATATTGTGCTGGTTTCCTCATTAAAAACCTAAACTTAAGAAAACTCTGTGGGAAAAACTTAGTTAAGGGAAAAAGAGTACAACCATAAGCCTTCAATGCATAATCTTCAGGATTTCGGGGTTCGCCTATTTAAGTATTTATTTGTAACTTTAACCTTAACCCAATGGGAAAAAGCTTAGTGAGGAAAAGAGTACATGGTATGTATATGTTCAAAAGTACAACTGTTAGTCCCTTTTAAGACACCATCTACAAGATTAATTCGAGGGAATGTACTTTTTATCCTCCCCTGAAGATAACAATGTTCAAGTTCTACATAACTTAAAGTAAAGTTATTGTTTCAATACAGTGTAGAGAGGGGATATAGTACAAACTTCAGGATTATCATTAGCTAGAATTTTACAAAATAATTTTGTGACTCTTCTGGAGCATACGTGAGTTAAATATTTATATAACTTGTCCATTTTCCTTTTGAATATATCCACTTAAAATTTATATAAGACAAACTTTATTATCCTCATATAGGATAGTGGAGATAATAAAGCAAAACATAACCAATTGGGATTTGACTTCATGAGGGTCAAAACAAAAAGCTAATACCCAAGTGGCCTAAGGAAAACACACATTGCTTTATTGCATGAATTTCAAAAATCTTTATAAGCCAAAGGTACTTTGAGGATATTTTGATATTATTCCAATGTTCAATTGTGTGAGGAGCACTAGGTGTTGCTAGTAATTTCATTGCAAGGACAATGTCAGTCCTTATACGATCATGGAATTTCTGATTCTATGATAGTGCTCCACTAATGATGAAGTAATGGACTTCTAGTCCCAAAAATATCCTCATTATAGTTTTTTTTATCTACTTCAAGAGATTATTGGGCATTTTCAAAAAGTAGATTAATTAGTGTGCGAAATTCCTTTTAAGAAAATACTCAATCTACAAGTCAAGATAATACATGATTTTCCATGTCCTTTATTTTACAAAAAGCCCCTTGATAAGTACCTAATGTACATATTCATTTCTACAATTTCCTACTTTAGGAGGAAATTACTCAATCAATTGCTTTACTATTTCAAGTAGAGCTATATATGTGTGTGTGTGTGTGTGTGCGCGTGCGTGCGCGCGCGCGCGTGTGTGCGCGCGCGCGCCTTTAATTACTTCTTTTATACGTTAATCAATCTAGGCGCTTCTGGCACCTAGCTATGGATCTAGATTGTTATATATATAATATTAGCAATTTGAAGAAAATTGTGTTGTAGACAACTTATAACATTTTTAAAGAAAATCTCCCATGTATATAAAAGTTCATGGTGATTTTCGAAATTAACCAGATTATAGTCATTTTCCCAAGGATATTTATATCTGGTTTTTCTGCAACCCAGTATTATGATTATTTGGCGCACCTATAATTTTACTTGGTTTTTCTCGTCGTCTAGACGATCGTATTAAAGATTTAACTTTTAAGATTTTTTAGAGCTCTCAGATTTTTCAAGAGTGTCAAAAAATTCTTTATCGGGCCAATGTGGACATTTTTTTTTCCAATTTTTTTGCATGGTCCCTTAGTTTAAAGTATTTTGGGAAGGTTTGATCAATTAGAAATACATTTCGATGCATCGGGCATTGAACACGACGATGTCCAAATTTCCGAGCTGCTGGGCGCAATGTGCTTGCTGGCTTAGGCAAGTGGGTTGTGACAGTTGGGCTTATTAGTGCAGCATATGTCATTTTACTTGGGCCATTCATTAAGAAGTATGGTAAGTTTACTAGATGTAGTGCTAAAACCTCTCTTCATAGTGCACTTCCTATCATTACAATTTGCAAAAAATTTGCTGCAGTGCCTAGTTCTTTTGTAAGAACATATACACCCTTCAAATATTTTTCAGCGAATCAAATGGGCTATAAGAAATTGAAATTGCAAATTGATGAAGCTACGAACTGATAAACTTCAATCTGATGAAACCTCGAAGCAACAACGAACCAAATAGGAATTTCAGACGTGATTTGAGAATTTCACATTTGATTTGGGGATTTTTGATTGAAGCTTAGTTTGCCTAATTTGCCTAGTACATGGTAGAAGAAAGAGTAAAGAAAGAAAGGAAAGGACTAGGTGCGTACTGCAGCAGATTTTATGCAAGAAAAGGGTTTTTAAAAAAAAAAAGAATAAGAGAAAGAAATGAAAATGAAATGAGTGAATTTCTTTTTTGGTTCTACTATTATTGGCGTTTTTCCAATTTTAGTCCGCTTTAGTTATTTTTGCCACATTGAGTCCATATTTATTAGACGTGTTCCGCTTTTGGTCCATCGTTAAGTTTCCCGTCTAATGGCCATTTGAGGCAGGGTTACTTTCGTCTTTATACTCTAATCTCCTCTCTTTTAAGCTATTACCATCCCTCTCTGAAGCACATTGTAAACGAAAGTCAATACAGGCCATGTATTCCCATCAAGAGAGTTTAAATTCTTCTAGTTCTTTGAAGCGTTACGTGTATGGTGAATGGGTTTCAATTGAACAATGTTAATGTCGGCAAGAAATGGTTTTGAAGACATCGTGGACAAATGAGAATCCGGGTAGGAGGTACTGGGAATGTTCAAGTTGTAAGGTTCATAATTTGTTTATTTAGTTTAGAAATATATGTAATGGTCAATGTTTATAATTGTGCAGTTTGCAATTTCGCAATTTGAAGTTTAATTTTTCCAATTTTCAGGATGGATCATGTGGGTTTGTGAAGTGGTATGATCCCCCAATGTGCCCTAGGTCAAACAGGATAATACCTGGGCTCCTGAAGAGAATTAACAAAAATGAAGAAGTAATTGTCAAAAATGAAGAAGAAATTGCGAAGTTAAAAGCCAAGTTGAAAAGTTCGTGAACAAGAGAAGAAATGAAGGATAAACATAGGGGTAGAAAATGTGCAAGCATGATGGTTGTTGTACTTCTTATTGTAGTGTTAATGTGTTGTTTGGCTATAGGGAAGAATGAGAGCTATGGTGTACCTATGCTCCCATAATTTATTTGTAGTTATTGTTTGGTTTGAGTGGCAATAAAACTTTCTTGTGTGTTATTCGTAATGGTTAGACAAAGCTACGTTTGGTTTGAGTTAAATTCCATTTGTGTGTTAATAACCAAACCAAAAACAGTTAGCATTATGACCAAAACCAGTTAGCATTATGACCAAAACAGTTACCATTATGACCAAAAAAACATTCATTACTGCCTTTATGACCAAAAAACATTCATTACATGATGACTACCACTGTGCTAACAACACCAAAACATCAAGCTAACAGTTCACTAATCCATAGCAAAATAGAAAAAGCTATAGCAATGTTAATACATCAAAACATCAAGCTACTACATGCATTTCAATCAATGTTAACAGTAGTGTCAATGGTGTTGGTGAATCTTGACTTGACAGTGTTCCTTGTTCCATATCTTCTGCGAAGTTGAACACTAGAAATCTTGGTGGCTTTGGTCACTTTTGGAGTAGATTGTGTCACTTGTTGGCCAATTTCTGCCTAAGTGTTGTCAAAGTCCATTTGTGGTTGAGTAATTGTGGTTTCTTCTTGCTGAACACCCACTTCAACATCAAGAACACTGTCAAACATAGCAGCTACCTCCACAACTTCAGTCTAAAAATCATAGGTAATATCCTCCTCTAAAACAACTTATGTTTCTCTTGCAGTGTCAGTGTGAGGCATTCCAGTGTTAGTTGGCTCAGCAGGCATTCCAGCATGGTCATTTTGCAGGCTCAGCAGTTGGCTTCCTTATCCTTTTTCTGGTATCAAGCTAGTTGACAAGCAGAATGGATTAGTGGATGACATGACTAATTACTGACAAATTACATCAATAATGAACTTTTTTACCTTTCTTGCTCTGGCATTAGGGTCAATTGCAGCCTCATTTTGACTACCACATGTTTTACCTAGGTTACTTTATTGAGTATATAAGCGCAAAACTCAGAATACATAGTAGCAAACATACAGAAATTTGGAGTTTTTTCCCAAAATGGTCCCTCGACTATTGCTCATTCTCAATTTTGCATTTCGACTTTCAATTGCACCTAATGTGGTCCCTCGACTTTCAAAAACTCACCCAATTTGGTCCTCCGTTACATATTCCGTCAAATCAGTGTTAAAATGTATTAGTATTGTCACATTTTATATTATATAGTTTGTATTAGTGGTTTATACTTAGTCAATACTAGACTCCTGTAGAGTAGGAGACTTCTATGTAACCTATACTATAGGGACTCTGTAATCTGTTGTGAATTGAATTATCGAGAATTCCTACGTTCATCTGGTATCACGCCAGGTTACGATCTCTCTAAACTAAACCTTCCCGTTCTTTTCGCAACGTAAACATGAGCCGCTCGAACGATGGTGCGATCACCCCATCCGTCGCCGCTCAACCGTTGCCGCCACCTTCACTCCCGGCCAGCCACCATATACTGTCCATCAAATTGACATCCCGTAACTACTTGTATTGGAGGACTCAAATACTACCGTTCCTCCGAAGCCAAGGCCTAATCGGCTATGTCGATGGGTCTCTGCCATGTCCGCCGCAGTTCATTGCCGTCGATTTATATATTTTTTTTTTTTTAATTTTTTTTAATTATAAAACTTATATTATAATAAATATTATTATGTTATATATTGTTTATATTTTAAATAAAAGAATAAAATTATATAATTATATATTTCTATTCATTTTCCACTCATTTTCCGGAAAATGAACCAAACACCTAAAGACAGTTTTCCAAAGTACATCCAAACACGGAAAATGAACTCATTTTCCGGAAAATAACTCATTTTCCAGAAAACATTTTCCAGAAGTCATTTTCCTGCGTTCCAAACACACCCTAAGTTTTTGTTGTCCATCTTCCTTGATTCCTCCTCTCGTTTACCCATATTAGAATTCGCCGATTTTGGTGAGATTCGCTTGGATGTTTCGATGCTTCGAACAGACAGTTTCGATGCTTCGATCCATCAAAATTGCTCTGAATCAGATTCGCTATTAGGTTTAGGTTTTACTTATCTCATTTCCTTAGTCAAACATAGTCTCAGAGTTAAGGTTGAAAGGGTAAAGAGAGGAGACCAAAGTAAAAAGACGAAAGTAGCCCTGCCTGAAACGGCCATTAGACGGGAAACTTAACGATGGACCAAAAGTGGAAC
>CP025654.1:14952787-14965130 GCA_003576665.1 Ipomoea trifida
TCCTCCCCTGAAGATACAAATGTTCAAGTTCTACATAACTTAAAGTAAAGTTATTGTTTCAATACAGTGTAGAGAGGGGATATAGTACAAACTTCAGGATTATCATTAGCTAGAATTTTACAAAATAATTTTTGTGACTCTTCTGGAGCATACGTGAGTTAAATATTTATATAACTTGTCCATTTCCTTTTGAATATATCCACTTAAAATTTATATAAGACAAACTTTATTATCCTCATATAGGATAGTGGAGATAATAAAGCAAAACATAACCAATTGGGATTTGACTTCATGAGGGTCAAAACAAAAAGCTAATACCCAAGTGGCCTAAGGAAAACACACATTGCTTTATTGCATGAATTTCAAAAATCTTTATAAGCCAAAGGTACTTTGAGGATATTTTGATATTATTCCAATGTTCAATTGTGTGAGGAGCACTAGGTGTTGCTAGTAATTTCATTGCAAGGACAATGTCAGTCCTTATACGATCATGGAATTTCTGATTCTATGATAGTGCTCCACTAATGATGAAGTAATGGACTTCTAGTCCCAAAAATATCCTCATTATAGTTTTTTTTATCTACTTCAAGAGATTATTGGGCATTTTCAAAAAGTAGATTAATTAGTGTGCGAAATTCCTTTTAAGAAAATACTCAATCTACAAGTCAAGATAATACATGATTTTCCATGTCCTTTATTTTACAAAAAGCCCCTTGATAAGTACCTAATGTACATATTCATTTCTACAATTTCCTACTTTAGGAGGAAATTACTCAATCAATTGCTTTACTATTTCAAGTAGAGCTATATATGTGTGTGTGTGTGTGTGTGTGCGCGTGCGTGCGCGCGCGCGCGCGTGTGTGCGCGCGCGCGCCTTTAATTACTTCTTTTATACGTTAATCAATCTAGGCGCTTCTGGCACCTAGCTATGGATCTAGATTGTTATATATATAATATTAGCAATTTGAAGAAAATTGTGTTGTAGACAACTTATAACATTTTTAAAGAAAATCTCCCATGTATATAAAAGTTCATGGTGATTTTCGAAATTAACCAGATTATAGTCATTTTCCCAAGGATATTTATATCTGGTTTTTCTGCAACCCAGTATTATGATTATTTGGCGCACCTATAATTTTACTTGGTTTTCTCGTCGTCTAGACGATCGTATTAAAGATTTAACTTTTAAGATTTTTTAGAGCTCTCAGATTTTTCAAGAGTGTCAAAAAATTCTTTATCGGGCCAATGTGGACATTTTTTTTTCCAATTTTTTTGCATGGTCCCTTAGTTTAAAGTATTTTGGGAAGGTTTGATCAATTAGAAATACATTTCGATGCATCGGGCATTGAACACGACGATGTCCAAATTCCGAGCTGCTGGGCGCAATGTGCTTGCTGGCTTAGGCAAGTGGGTTGTGACAGTTGGGCTTATTAGTGCAGCATATGTCATTTTACTTGGGCCATTCATTAAGAAGTATGGTAAGTTTACTAGATGTAGTGCTAAAACCTCTCTTCATAGTGCACTTCCTATCATTACAATTTGCAAAAAATTTGCTGCAGTGCCTAGTTCTTTTGTAAGAACATATACACCCTTCAAATATTTTTCAGCGAATCAAATGGGCTATAAGAAATTGAAATTGCAAATTGATGAAGCTACGAACTGATAAACTTCAATCTGATGAAACCTCGAAGCAACAACGAACCAAATAGGAATTTCAGACGTGATTTGAGAATTTCACATTTGATTTGGGGATTTTTGATTGAAGCTTAGTTTGCCTAATTTGCCTAGTACATGGTAGAAGAAAGAGTAAAGAAAGAAAGGAAAGGACTAGGTGCGTACTGCAGCAGATTTTATGCAAGAAAAGGGTTTTTAAAAAAAAAAAAGAATAAGAGAAAGAAATGAAAATGAAATGAGTGAATTTCTTTTTTGGTTCTACTATTATTGGCGTTTTTCCAATTTTAGTCCGCTTTAGTTATTTTTGCCACATTGAGTCCATATTTATTAGACGTGTTCCGCTTTTGGTCCATCGTTAAGTTTCCCGTCTAATGGCCATTTGAGGCAGGGTTACTTTCGTCTTTATACTCTAATCTCCTCTCTTTTAAGCTATTACCATCCCTCTCTGAAGCACATTGTAAACGAAAGTCAATACAGGCCATGTATTCCCATCAAGAGAGTTTAAATTCTTCTAGTTCTTTGAAGCGTTACGTGTATGGTGAATGGGTTTCAATTGAACAATGTTAATGTCGGCAAGAAATGGTTTTGAAGACATCGTGGACAAATGAGAATCCGGGTAGGAGGTACTGGGAATGTTCAAGTTGTAAGGTTCATAATTTGTTTATTTAGTTTAGAAATATATGTAATGGTCAATGTTTATAATTGTGCAGTTTGCAATTTCGCAATTTGAAGTTTAATTTTTCCAATTTTCAGGATGGATCATGTGGGTTTGTGAAGTGGTATGATCCCCCAATGTGCCCTAGGTCAAACAGGATAATACCTGGGCTCCTGAAGAGAATTAACAAAAATGAAGAAGTAATTGTCAAAAATGAAGAAGAAATTGCGAAGTTAAAAGCCAAGTTGAAAAGTTCGTGAACAAGAGAAGAAATGAAGGATAAACATAGGGGTAGAAAATGTGCAAGCATGATGGTTGTTGTACTTCTTATTGTAGTGTTAATGTGTTGTTTGGCTATAGGGAAGAATGAGAGCTATGGTGTACCTATGCTCCCATAATTTATTTGTAGTTATTGTTTGGTTTGAGTGGCAATAAAACTTTCTTGTGTGTTATTCGTAATGGTTAGACAAAGCTATGTTTGGTTTGAGTTAAATTCCATTTGTGTGTTAATGACCAAACCAAAAACAGTTAGCATTATGACCAAAACCAGTTAGCATTATGACCAAAACAGTTACCATTATGACCAAAAAACATTCATTACTGCCTTTATGACCAAAAAACATTCATTACATGATGACTACCACTGTGCTAACAACACCAAAACATCAAGCTAACAGTTCACTAATCCATAGCAAAATAGAAAAAGCTATAGCAATGTTAATACATCAAAACATCAAGCTACTACATGCATTTCAATCAATGTTAACAGTAGTGTCAATGGTGTTGGTGAATCTTGACTTGACAGTGTTCCTTGTTCCATATCTTCTGCGAAGTTGAACACTAGAAATCTTGGTGGCTTTGGTCACTTTTGGAGTAGATTGTGTCACTTGTTGGCCAATTTCTGCCTAAGTGTTGTCAAAGTCCATTTGTGGTTGAGTAATTGTGGTTTCTTCTTGCTGAACACCCACTTCAACATCAAGAACACTGTCAAACATAGCAGCTACCTCCACAACTTCAGTCTAAAAATCATAGGTAATATCCTCCTCTAAAACAACTTATGTTTCTCTTGCAGTGTCAGTGTGAGGCATTCCAGTGTTAGTTGGCTCAGCAGGCATTCCAGCATGGTCATTTTGCAGGCTCAGCAGTTGGCTTCCTTATCCTTTTCTGGTATCAAGCTAGTTGACAAGCAGAATGGATTAGTGGATGACATGACTAATTACTGACAAATTACATCAATAATGAACTTTTTTACCTTTCTTGCTCTGGCATTAGGGTCAATTGCAGCCTCATTTTGACTACCACATGTTTTACCTAGGTTACTTTATTGAGTATATAAGCGCAAAACTCAGAATACATAGTAGCAAACATACAGAAATTTGGAGTTTTTTCCCAAAATGGTCCCTCGACTATTGCTCATTCTCAATTTTGCATTTCGACTTTCAATTGCACCTAATGTGGTCCCTCGACTTTCAAAAACTCACCCAATTTGGTCCTCCGTTACATATTCCGTCAAATCAGTGTTAAAATGTATTAGTATTGTCACATTTTATATTATATAGTTTGTATTAGTGGTTTATACTTAGTCAATACTAGACTCCTGTAGAGTAGGAGACTTCTATGTAACCTATACTATAGGGACTCTGTAATCTGTTGTGAATTGAATTATCGAGAATTCCTACGTTCATCTGGTATCACGCCAGGTTACGATCTCTCTAAACTAAACCTTCCCGTTCTTTTCGCAACGTAAACATGAGCCGCTCGAACGATGTGCGATCACCCCATCCGTCGCCGCTCAACCGTTGCCGCCACCTTCACTCCCGGCCAGCCACCATATACTGTCCATCAAATTGACATCCCGTAACTACTTGTATTGGAGGACTCAAATACTACCGTTCCTCCGAAGCCAAGGCCTAATCGGCTATGTCGATGGGTCTCTGCCATGTCCGCCGCAGTTCATTGCCGTCGAAGCCACCACCACAGCTGTAACGCCCCGAGAATTCCTACTACTCTTTCGAATATTTTAAGGGGGCTACTTTCTTAATGAATAATTATTCTAAATAATTACCAGCATTATTATTCTCCTACGGGCTTGGGACTATATACTTATATATATAAGTTATTGTTATAAAGGTCCATAGCCCACTATTTCTATAATATATGCATATATAAATATATCCCATATCATATGAATTATTATTGAGCCCACATAACATGTATTTTCATAGGAATTATATTAAAGGCCCATAATTATGTATGTATATGTATATGAATTATAATCAAATAGGATCCAACTTCTAAATTGATCCAACCTCTCTAAATAGTCCAACCCAAAAGGGAAACCTACCCTAAATGGTATAGCTTGCCATTTTCAGCAGCCAAGAATGTTACTACCCTTTTCATTATTTGTCTCTGCCTCTCTCGTATCTCTCACGTCTCCCTCTCGACCATCCAACAACGACAACCATAAGGGCTGCCGGCAAAGCAAAAGGGGAACTGGAGCCCTTCTTCCCCATCTCGCCCTCTCTTTTCCACCTCCAGAAGCGCAGCTAAGCAACAGCGAAGCAGCAGTCGGGGACATTTGGCGGCGTGGCGTCTCTCCCCTGTTTTCCCGGTGAAGTGATGAACCGGCAGCAATGGCCATCCCGACGGCAGAGAAGGCGGCGCGTCACGGCGGCGACGACGGGATCGAGCAGGCGACCTCTCTCCTTCTTCTTCCAGCGTGAAGCCTGGCACAGCGCAGTGGATCGGTGGCATAGCTCGGCAGCTCCGTTCCGGCGGTTGGAACAACGAGCTCTTGGCAGCAGCGACGATGGAGCTTGGCGGGGAAGTCCGGCAGCAGCTTCTCCTCGCAATGGCAACGACGACAAGAAGGTGGCAAGGCGGTAACTCTCCTCCGTTGGAAGTGAGAAGCAGAACAAGTGGTGCAAGCCAACGGACCTCTCCATTCCGCCTCTTCTCCCTTGCGGTTCCGTTGAAGTGTTCGGCAGACTACGTGAAGGTCTTAGTTGGTGGTCGCGAGTTACAGCACCAAGAGATGCAGTGGCTTAGTGGTATGGCGCCTTGATAGTGAGTTAGAGGGCAGGGGTTCGAGCCCGTCAGCATGCGGGTTTAAGGTACTATGCTAAGCTTCTAATTTTTAAGTGTTAGTTATGACATTATGGTTAAGTTTAGATTAGTATAATTGGTCATATTATACTAGCCTTGAGCATGGGTTATAGGTTATTACTATTATAGACCGATTAGGAATATCAATAGCGTTATTAATAGTCTTAGTGACGATATTAGGTTATATTAATTGTCCAGGTTCGTGATTATGAACCGAGCTTCGAGCTTAGGATCGACGTTGCTTTGGATTAGTACGCTTTTGGAATTAATTACGCTTCAAAGGTAGCCATCCATGTCCATCAAAACTATTTTATTCCCTATTCTATATATATTGATCTTGGTGTTGGAAATCCTGAAAATTATTGTTGTATAGCCTATTTCTTGGATGTTTCTTGTTGGATTTCATCTTGATCTTTGTCTTGTGTTGTATGATCAATGATGTTATGGATTTCCTTATTCTTGGACTCTAAATTGGATGAAATGTGAGTGTCTTTGGTTGGATTTTGTATTCTGGAAATTGGATTTGTTCATGTCTGCTTCGGTTCTGGAATCTGGGATTTGGGGTTGGCCTTGCGGAAGACCCAAACGGTATAATGTAACCCGCTAGGGCGATCCGCAAGGTGGCAACGGATGACTTGGGCGGAAGGGAGGTACCCGTTGAGGGGGTCCGTCTTCTCTTTGCGGAGGAGGTCGGCGGAGGACAGGGTTCCGTGAGAGTGTTCCGTTAGTTCACTGGGAAATGGTTTCCAGAGAGCAACTTTCTGCTATTGTTGTCTGTTGTTGGTCTTTTGTTTCAGATCATTGTTGGATTGTTTTGTTGGGTATTTCACCATGTTTTTGGAGTATTTATTCATGTCATTCATTGAGTATTTGATGCCTTAGTTTGGAGTATTGATTCATGCCTTTGGTTTCCACTTTTGGTGTCCTTGATCTATTGATCCTTTGATTCATAATCTGGGAGTTGGTTGGTGTTCATATTTGAGATGAACCCACGTCTTGGTTGGTTGAGTTGGTGTTGGAGTATGGTTGTGGTGGTGGACCATTGTGTTACTATTGTGGATCATTGTGTTACTATTGGTTGTGGACTATTGTGCTACTATTGTGCTCCTATTGTGGACTATTGGGTTACTATTGGTTGTGCTACTATTGTGTTACTATTGGGTTCGCTACCCCTGTGATTGGGTTGATTACCCCTGTGGTTACTATTGGTTACTATTGGACTTCGGTCCCTGTGAGTGGGACTCATCACCCCGTCTGACTCGTGACTATTGACTTCTGACTTGTGGTGTGACTTGGTTTGATGGTTGGCTCGGTTTGGTTGGGAGGTTGGTGTTGGGATGTCCTTCTTTGTTGGTTCTTATGAGTTCTTTGGATTGTTCGGTTGATACCTTGTCATTCTCTTGAGTTTGGATGTTCCCCTTTTGGATTGAGTTCAGTTGGTATCTCATTTATGTACGTCTAATAAATGTGGACTCAATGTGGCAAAAATAACTAAAGCGCACTAAAATTGGAAAATCGCCAATAACAGTAGGACCAAAAAATGAATTCACTCAAATAAAATTTTAAAAAAGAATGCCAAGTCATTTTCAATGTCAACATGCAACCTGCTAGATGGGGTGCTAACCTGCTATCAGGTGAAATTGCACACATTTGGAGTGTTGAGTGGCTTAATTGCACTTTTTTTGTTCAATGGCCAAATTTCACTTTCACATTTCGTTCAATGACAAATTTGAACCTTATTCCAATAATTTATAAAGATTAAGTCTTTATTTAAAAAATTAAAACAATTTTTAACAAATTTTTAAAAATTAAATTAAAAAAATGCACAGGCGCCTAAGTCAATCGCCACCTAGGTGTCCTAAGCGCACCACAAGTATAATATAAGGAAAACTATAATTTATACCTCTCACAAATATGCAAATTATCAATGTCACCCCTGAATTATTAGTGGTATAAATGTTGCACCTCAATTTTCAAAACCTGGCATATATTGCCCCTCCTCTGAATTATTAGTGATGTAAATATTATTATCCACGTTTTTCCTATTTGAAAACCATATTTTTTTCCTCCATTTTCTTTCACCATTTGTTCTCCTCCCGCCGACAACAATCTTTCTTCTTCTTCCGATTAAGGGAAGGGTAATATATGTCACGTTTTAGAAATTGGAGAACAATATTTACATCACTAATAATTAAATGGTGACATTAATAAATAACATATTTGTAAGACGCATATATTACAATTTTTCCTATAATTTACTTGAGCTTGTTTAAGAATGATGGGGAGATTCATGGGACTCCACAAACTGTTTCCTTTCACGTTCACCCTCAATCTCTTCTATTCTCCGTAACACTTGACCCATTGTTGGTCTTCTCTCCGGCTGCGTATCGGTGCACTGCAAAGCCAAGTCCGTGAGCTTCAACATCTCATCGTACCCTTCCTTGTCCGCAAGTATTTCCAAGTCAAGAATATCGGTAGACCAATCATTGTTCACAACCGCCTTAACCCAATCCGTCAAATCACCATCGTCGGCGTTTCCCGGCGAGGCTTGCAGGGTGCTGGGGCTCTTCCCCGTGATCACCTCCAGAAGAACAATGCCGAAGCAGTACACATCCGCCTTGCCGCTCAGCTTCTTGCCTTGGTAGAACTCCGGCGATCTTGCCACGGCTAGTCTTGCCGAGGATTCCCGCGATGGGAGAAGGGGCAGTAAGCCGTAATCTGCGAGCTTGGGTTGGTAAGCTTGGCGATGGTTGTCGTCTCTATGTAGGATTAATATGTTGGAGGAAGCGATGTTGCCGTGGGGCGCCTTGTGGGACGGTAAGGAGTCATGCAGATAAGCGAGTCCCTTGGCTATGTCCTTTACAATGGATAATCTTACTTCCCAATTTATTGGAACTCTCCCAATTCCTCTGTTATCTGTATCCATAAAGTAAGCAAAAGTAAGTTGTTATATATGTATATATAGTTAAGGAAAATTGTAGTTTTTTTAATACAGCACTCTATTACAATGTAGTATCTGAAAAATGTAGTTTTAATCTTTGTGTTATAGCAATATCTATGTGTAATTTTCTTTCATAATTAATATAGAGTAACAATAGTACAAGTTCATATTTAATATTTGTAGTGATATTCGTTGGTTGATTTAGTCTAGCAATCTATACACTAGACTATGGTCCATAAACCTGTTGGACCATAGACCAGCCAAAACGGTGTCATTTCTTTTACTGAAAAGAAAATGACATTTGTTAACTTTCGTTGTGTGCCTATGTTTTTTTTGTGATGTTGTAATGAAACTACAGTGTGTATAAAATTAAACTGAATAGCAAGTAGCACATATTGAGTGTATATTGTTAAATGAAATTGTAGTTGAATTAAAAAAAATACTTTAATGGTGCTGTGGAAGAGTAGGGCAGCTGGTCAAAAAGCGCGCCAGTCAAACACTGAGGGAAGACACAAGCTATGTAAGCAGTCTGTCGATAGCATGGAAGGGTGTGATTAGCTGCTCTAGCAAGGATACAGTTAGTCTACCCCCACGGTAGACTACCTCACTGAGCAATTGCCCCTTGGCGTCGAGGGGCTGGTTGGACAGACTTTTGGTCACTACTTTCTTGCATCCTCGACTTCGAGATGCCACAAGAAAGTGGGGACTAGATGTTGGGGGTGGTAATCGTGATCGGGCGGCCAGTTGGTTCATGGTCTCCAAACCGGTCGAACCACTGGCCCCGGTCCTCAGGGTCTCTGTTGAGTCGCCTCTGTAGGGACGGGCTGCCAAGATTTATAGATCTAGGCCTAAGATAAGTGACCCATCACAAGTTTTGGCCTTAGGAAATCGTTACCTAATCGCTTACTTTTCTGTTTTAGTTTTAGGAAGATTATTAGTATTGATTGTGAGGCACGATTCTAGGAATCTTGGTCTTTCATTTTCTTGTAATAAATTCTTGTATAAATACCCTTTCTTAATGAAGAGGGGTATACGATTCTCAGTTTCTTTAACGCATTTGTCATAAAGATGTTCTTTCTCCCATTTATTTCGCTAATTATGAATAGTAGTGGTGGCTCACCGTTGACTACCCGTTAGTCAAAAAACCATCAAATAGAATTATCAACGGGTGGCTAACTCAATCACCTCATCTCTGGTGACAACGTCTCAATGGATCTTCGATTGTGGGATTTCCCATCACACGATGTCTAGTATCTCTGCATTTCATAGATTTATAGATTATGAGGGGCCTAATGAAATAAGCATAAGAGATGTCTGATTTATAGATTATGGGGGGCCTGATGAAATAAGCATGGGAGATGTCGATTGGATTCTTTCCTACACATTTTTTTATTAAGCATCTATTCACAAACACATCACTTCTGTAGGGGGGGACGTCTAGAGATGTCTACTATGCTCTTACTGTCTTGTGTCCACAAATAACTGTTACAATTCAATCTTCTATATCGACTTGGTATCACTGGTTTGGTTACCCATCCAACAACACTCTCAAGAAGTTGGTAAATCTTTATAAGTTAGGTTTTAGATCTTTGGTTATTAATGATTATAATTACTCTTCTTGTAACATCAATAAGAGTTATAAGTTGTCTTTTTCAAAAAATTCTTTGTCTAGTTCCAAACCTTTATATGATGGATCTCAGCGTTGCACTATGCTTACTTCTTAATAGGTCACCTATTCTGTGACTACTATAAGTCAAGCACACTTAACCACATAGTTCTTTGGCTATCTGGTTGTCATATCCTACTTAAAACCAATTGGTGATAAGTAGGTGAACATTAACCATTTAACCACATCCCTCTATGGCAAGCCACAACGCCACGTCTCGAATCGAGCAGGGGTTGAACTCGGCCGACGCCCAACAATCTCCCTCCTAGCACCTACCACAACCTTTGAACACCAAGCCCAGTTGTGCAGCATGCCTGACTTGGTCCTTAGCCTCCACGCCCATCATCCCCCTCCTAAGATTGGATTTGGCCCGACCTATGCCCACATCCCATCTGGGATTGGACTCGGCTTTCACCTTGCAATTGACTTGAACCCGTGATCTCGATTGTGATACCAATTGATGGATCTCAATATTGCACTATTCTTACTTCCTAGTGGGTCACCCATCCTATGACTACGTAAGTTAAGCATGCTTAACCACAGAGTTCTTTAGCTATGTGGTTGTCATATCCTACTTAAAATCAATTGGTGATAAGTAGGTGGACATTAACCATTTAACCACATCCCTTGATGGCAAGCCACAACATCACATCTCGAATCGAGAAGGGATTGAACTCGGCCAACCTAGCCGACGCCCAACATTATAACTTATTTATACTTATGTATGGAGTACTTTAGAGAAGTCTATTGATGGTTACTTCTATTATGTTATATTTATCAATTTCTTTGCCAAAAACACTTGTTGTACCCTTAGTTCAAAGCCTAGTTAAAAAACTCTTTAGTTAGACTATTGTTTCTCATCTTTTCTAACAATGGTGGTGAATTTGTCAAACTAATTCCAATGCTTAATTCTTTTGGAGTATTAATGGATCTCAGCACTACACTATGCCTACTTCACGGTGGGTTACCAATCCTATGACTGTTGTAAGTTAAGCACGCTTAATCACAGTGTTCTTTGGCTATCTGGTTGTCATGTCTTACTTAAAACCAATTGGTGATCGATAAGTAGGTGGACATTAACTATTTAACCACACCCTCCATGGTAAGCCACAACGCCACGTCTCGAATCGAACTTGGACTAAACTCGGCCAACCCGACTGATGCCCAATAAGTATCACAATTCACATTGCCACAACATACTCCCAAATACAATGGAACTGTTAAACATCGTCATCGGCACATTGTCAAAATGTGTCTTGGCCATATGTAGTACAAATAGTAGCATCCCATGTACAAAATGTGTCTTGGCCGTACTCCCAAATACAATGGGACTGTTAAACTATTCAAATTCATTAAAATAGTTTTCGTTCAAAGGAAATTTTCCATCTAATAAATAGTTCATCTTTTGCGCACATGATAATCCAATTCTACCTGCTCAGGATTCATGTATTCTCGTCTTAGGATGACTTGAATATAGCATCAATTTAACATGGCTCAACTAACAATCCAAATCACTCCCTTACTTCTACTCCCAATTCTTTTGATTCTAATCTCTCGTCATCTTTGTCAACGTCAAACTCTAGCTCTTTGTCTCAACCATTGCCACTCTTCATAGAGGCTTTTGGACTACCTATACCACCAAGACAATCTACTTGTCTTCGTAAACCAAACCTGAAATACTATGGGGACAAGTTTGTCAACTAAACTACCATGCACCTATTGTGGATCTCCCTAAAACCCACCAATATTGCACAAGGGGTTGAAGGATCCTCTTGTACTGATGCCATAGATAGTGAGTTTGTTGCATTGCAACGAAATCAGAGATGGTAAAAGTCATATAGGTTGCAAATAGATTTATCGTATCAAACAAAAGTTGGATGACATAGTAGATCGTTACAAGGAACACCTAGTAGCAAAAGGTTGTTTGTAGGAGTCAAGTCGATATTATTTTGAGACATTTAGTCCCTTCATGAAGCTATTCATCATTTGAATCATTCTCACAATACCTTTTAGTCGCAAGTGGTCAATTTGTCAATTAGATGTAAACAATGCTTTTTTACATGGTACTTTATATGAAGATGTCTATATGGAACAACCACTCGGGTATTATGATGTCCAATATCCATCCTTTGGTAGTAAGTTACGCAAAACATTGTATGACCTCAAATAGGCACCATTGCTTGGTATTTGGAGTAGTCAGATTTTTTTATTCTTTTAATTTTAATTTGGAGCAAGTTTTACTCACTCTAGGGTGGATATATCTCTATTTAACTATGCTTCAAAGGGAGTTATGGCTTACTTC
>CP025654.1:14966729-15059228 GCA_003576665.1 Ipomoea trifida
TTACTCATTAATTGGAACTAAAATTGGGTTGGTATTATAAATTGAATTAAGTGTTTGCTCATTATGTTATTTGTGTTGTTCATTTTCAATTTTCATAAACAAAACACTAAGACAATAAGAAAGTGCGGGTGCGGGTGCGGGGCGGGGATACTTCCCCCCGCTCCCACCCCTATACCCGCGCGGGTATAAAAAATTTCCCCCATACTCGCACCCATTACCCATATTGTGCGGGTATTTGAAAACCCATAGGGGCGGGGATGCGGGGAACCCATTGGGTGCGGGTAGAATTGCCATCCCTACCTTTGGCATTGACTACCTTTTCCATTTCGATCAATTAGGGTAGTTTACGAGATAAAGGTCATTTTACTATTGCCTATGTAGTTTATCTTGGAAATCACGCTATTTATTGGAAGTTTGTTTATCATAAAAAATCTCTAGGTCCTCGACGGAGGCTAAATATCAAGCCTTAGCACAAGGTGCTTCTAAGCATGTTTGGATTCAGAACCTACTACGTGAGGTTGGTATTCGCCTAGCACAACCACCATCTTTGTTGTGTGATAATCTCAGGGCAACTTACATTTGTAAGAATATGGTCTTTCACTCAAGGATGGAGCATCGATCTTACTTAGATTTTTTTTTATGTGATATGGTTGTAGAGGGGTCTCTATCTATTCGTTATGTCTCTACATTTGATCAAGTGGTTAATGTGTTGCCTAAATTACCACCTCTGTATGTTCGCCATCAAGTGGTTGATGTATTTCCTAAACTACTAAGTCGTGTTCTTTTTCATCATTGTTCTGTTCATCATGTCTCTACATTTGAGAGAGTGGTTAATGTGTTGCCTAAACTGCCCCCGCTATATGTTCGTCACTACCCCCTCTATATGTTCCTCATCAAGTAGTTGATGCGTTGCCTAAACTGCTAATTCGTGTTCTTTGGTTCCTCCATCTTGTGGGAAGAATGTTAAGAATTAATATTTGTACCATTTCAGCATTTTAGGTCCAAGATTGATGTAACTGACGATTCCTCCATCTTGTAGGGACATAAAGAAATAAAAATTCGCCATGGACTCATTTTCACTACTTTTAGGGGGGATGGGGTACCTACCCAACTCCTCCAATCCCTAAGGGGCACAAGGTCCGACTTCGCGTACCAACCCCGACGGAAGAGCCTCGGGTTGAAAGGCTATCGTACGTACCCGACGGAAGAGCCTCGGGTTGAAAGGCTATCGTACGTACCCTAAGGGGGCACGAGGTCCAACCTCGCGTGTACCAACCCCAACGGAAGAGCTTAACGGCCCGGTGTCTAAGGGCTCGAGACAAAGGGATATCGTACCCTAAGGGGGCACGAGGTCCGACCTCATTAGCTACCCAACGGAAGAATTTTGTTTTACCGAGAGTTTCATACATAATGCTTTCTTGAAAAAAATAAGAGTTTTGGGGCATTCCGAGAATTGAACTCGGGACCTCTTGCACCCTAAGTAAGAATCATACCACTAGACCAAATGCCCTTATTGGTAGGACTTTGCAAAAAAAGTAAAATCAAACAAAGACTACCCCAATTCCAAATATCTTTTGCCTTGTTGTGTATAGTCAGTAGTCACAGTGAAAAAGGAAAATCACATAAAAGTTAGTACCCAATTATCCATAAAGGGCATTTGTGGGGCATGTTAAGAATTAATATTTGTACCATTTCAGCATTTTAGGTTCAAGATTGATGTAACTGACGGTTCCTCCATCTTGTGGGGACATGTTAAGAATTAATATTTGTATTGATATTAGTCTATTGCTGACTTATCTTCTCCCAAATACTGCTTAATGAACCAGTGAGCTAAGTCCATGTAGGCAGTATATTGTTGTTCTTTTGACAAAAGGTGGAATTGCCCACCCAGGCATCCTCACACATCGGCTCGATAGTTTATGGAGGGGTAAACCATTGTGACTCAACTGATCAATAGAGGCTAGACTTTTGTTCACTACGCACAATGAGCCCCCTCATTTTGAGTGGTTGCTCTCACACTACTACTGATAAGACTATCCTTAATCTCTTATGACAAATTTCATCTCTATGACCAGTTGGGCAACATATTTTTGTTCTTGTTTTGATGGGAGGAGGTTTAATTTTTTTGAGCAAAGTTCTATTTTCAGATTGGTTTACTTGGACAAAAACTTAAATAACACCAAGCAAGTTCCTATTAAACATTGGATATAATCTTCGTGGATGATTTAGTGGATTTTGGATGGAAAAGAGAGCAAATTTTTTTGCGTTTAGGGTATTCAAATTGTAATGTGAGAATTAAAAAAGTTAATAATTTAAAGAAGTACTAATAATATTCAAAAGATACTAATTTACCATGATTTACATCCTCTCATATGCTTTGTCGGGCCGAGACGTGGGGGGGCGCCCTTGAGTTAGGAATTCAACCTTTTTGGAGAAGATACTAATTTACCCTCAATTAAAACTCATTCTAGAAACAGCTTTGGAAAATCTAAAATGATGATATCAATCAGAACAATGACGACTAAACACATGGATCTTTCTATTTATAGTAATGATATCTGTCAAAACAAAGACTAAGACTAACCACATTAGTGGTTTTTTGGTAGTCTTTTGTAACAAAAAACTTAAAGATAATTTTTTCTTTCTTTTTTACTGATGTGGGGTGATTTTTTGGACTTTTACTCTTGCAAGTTCATTTTTTTGTGAAACCCAATGTTGACAAAAATGGAAAAAAGTTATCACCTGGGCGCGCGTTTGTTGCATATCTGGGCCCAGAAATGTTTAATTTTTATTTTTTTATTAGATTTTTGTGTTTTTTTTTTGTTCTTTTTTTTTTTTTTCCACTTCCCTCTCCCTTTTCTTTCCTAGTGTCCTTGCAAAAACCCAACAAAATCCTTAACTTGAAGTTGCCCTAAATATGTCACCTTGGTGACTAATTATGGGTAATATATACTATTCCGGATTTTAAGGCATGCAAGATGTGCAACAACGCAGGGCTCCAAAATTTTGGGGCCTCTAGTTCAACCCTGACACAATAGTTAGTATATGTATTTGTGATTATATTGGTTCAAAATTAAGTTTTCATGACTGATCTAAATTCTACTACGTATTATTCAAAAAAAAAAAAAATACTACTCCGTAATATTCACGCGATTACTTTTCTAGTTTTTTTCAATTCGCAATTTATAGTTTATTTATACTTTGATAGGGTCTCACTTATTTACCAGCACAGGACCACTCAAATCAAAAAACCGACCCCGATACTATTCAAACCCTATATTAATTAGAGACGAGAATTACATATGCCTTATAATTCAGAGACCAAAACTTCACTTTTCTATATAGGCATGGGAAACAACATTAAAGAAAATGTTGAATAAAGAAGTGAGCGTACCGTGCAACAGCTGGTGCAAGCTTCCATGGGGGATGTATTCATATATAATCAGCTTTTCATCTCTAGAATAGTAAAATGAGATGATCTCCACAAGGTTTTCATGCTTCAAATTCCCCAGTAACTGCATCTGCTGGATGAACTCCTTCTTATTCGTAGAGTTGATTTGCCTGAGCCTCTTCACCGCCACAACACTCCCACCTTCCAGCGTCGCTTTGTACGTCGTGCTGAGCTTCCCCTTCCCCAGAACTTCTGCAGAAGATCTCAATAAATCGTCCAGATCAAAACCACCTGTTATGCCCTCCTTGTTGAAGAACTCCAGCTCCACTCTTCTCTCTGGGTCCTCTGGGCCACGAGACCAGGGACTCCTCCTTTCACTATGCTCCGTTGGAACCCTCTCTGTGTCAAAAAAAAAAAAGAATCACTAAATTAATGTCCACACTGGCTTAATTAACTCCTGAGTTCAGTAGACAGTGTTTGGGAGAAAAGACCAAGGTTCGAACTTTGACAACGACAGTGTGAGATTATGCTCACGGTAGGATAAATTATTGTGTAGACCATGATCCACATAGTGTTGTGTGAACTATAATAATAAGTACATTTTTAAATATAATGTGCATCTCCTGAATACCATGTACATTTTTAATATACTAAAAGTACATTATTTTTATACCAAATGTACATTATTTGATAGTATGATTCACGCAGCTCTAGTCCACATAATAATGATTGAATGTCCTAGTAGGCAAATTCCTTGTACACATCGACATTTACATTCTCCCAAATACTCTGTCGGATTGGGGTGTGAGGGCCTTGAGGTTGAGGATTAATGCAATGCAAAAGATAATGAAATTGTGACTAAATTAGGGCATTCAATTCTACTAGTAGAGTTGCCACTAGCGGGATCCATTCTTATACTTCCTCCATCTATCTTCATTTCTAAGTGATTTTTTTTTTCAAAAACTCATCCGGTATCCACTATGGGTATCACCACTATTTATTTTATTAAATTAAAATATTTCAACAAAAAGTAATAATATTTAAATTATTTATTCATAATAAAATTTACTAGTCATATTAATACATAAAATAATAAAAAATTCAAATTTAATTATCTATATAGAATTTTAAAAAAAAGTAATATTTAATTTAGTTTTTCTAAGANCTATTTTCAGATTGGTTTACTTGGACAAAAACTTAAATAACACCAAGCAAGTTCCTATTAAACATTGGATATAATCTTCGTGGATGATTTAGTGGATTTTGGATGGAAAAGAGAGCAAATTTTTTTGCATTTAGGGTATTCAAATTGTAATGTGAGAATTTAAAAAGTTAATAATTTAAAGAAGTACTAATAATATTCAAAAGATACTAATTTACCATGATTTACATCCTCTCATATGTTTTGTCGGGCCGAGACGTGGGGGACGCCCTTGGGTTAGGAATTCAACCTTTTGGGAGAAGATACTAATTTACCCTCAATTAAAACTCATTCTAGAAACAGCTTTGGAAAATCTAAAATAATGATATCAATCAGAACAATGACGACTAAACACATGGATCTTTCTATTTATAGTAATGATATCTGTCAAAACAAAGACTAAGACTAACCACATTAGTGGTTTTTTGGTAGTCTTTTGCAAGAAAAAACTTAAAGATGATTTTTTCTTTCTTTTTTACTGATGTGGGGTGATTTTTTGGATTTTACTCTTGCAAGTTCATTTTTTTGTGGGACTCAATGTTGACAAAAATGGAAAAAAGTTATCACCTGGGCGCGCGTTTGTTGCATATCTGGGCCCAGAAATGTTTAATTTTTATTTTTTATTAGATTTTTGTGTTTTTTCTTTTTGTTCTTTTTTTTTTTTTTTTTTTTTTCACTTCCCTCTCCCTTTTCTTTCCTAGTGTCCTTGCAAAAACCCAACAAAATCCTTAACTATGAAGTTGCCCTAAATATGTCACCTTGGTGACTAATTATGGGTAATAATATATACTATTCAGGGCCGAATTTTAGTGCGTGCAAGATGTGCAACAGTGCATGGTTTCAAAATTTTGGGGCCTCTAGTTCAACCCTGACCCAAATATAGTTAGTATATGTATTTGTGATTATATTGGCTCAAAATTAGATTTTCATGACTGATCTAAATTCTACTACGTATTATTCAAAAAAAAAATACTACTCTGTAATATTCACGCGATTAGTTTTCTAGTTTTCTTCATACTACTCTGTAATATTCACGCGATTACTTTTCTAGTTTTCTTCAATTATATTCGCAGTTTATTTATACTTTGATAGGATCTCACTTATTTACCAGGGCCACGCAAATAAAAAACTGACCCTGATACTATTGAAACCCTATATTAATTAGAGACGAGAATTACATATGCCTTATTAATTCAGAGACCAAAACTTCACTTTTCTATATAGGCATGGGAAACAACATTAAAGAAAATGTTGAATAAAGAATTGAGCGTACCGTGCAATAGCTGGTGCAAGCTTCCATGGGGGATGTATTCATATATAATCAGCTTTTCATCTCTAGAATAGTAAAACGAGATGATCTCCACAAGGTTTTCATGCTTCAAATTCCCCAGTAACTGCATCTGCTGGATGAACTCCTTCTTACTCGTAGAGTTGATTTGCCTGAGCCTCTTCACCGCCACAACGCTCCCGCCTTCTAGTGTCGCTTTGTACGTCGTGCTGAGCTTCCCCTTCCCCAGAACTTCTGCAGAAGATCTCAATAAATCGTCCAAATCAAAACCACCTGTTATGCCCTCCTTGTTGAAGAACTCCAGTTCCACTCTTCTCTCTGGGTCTTCTGGGCCACGAGACCAGGGACTCCTCCTTTCACTATGCTCCGTTGGAACCCTCTCTGTGTGTATAATTAAGAATCACTAAATTAATGTCCACATTGGCTTAATTAACTCCTGATTTCAGTTTTGGGAGAAAAGACCAAGGTTTGAACTTGGGCAATGACAGTGTGAGATTATGCTCACGGTAGGACAAATTATTGTGTAGACCATGATCCAAATAGTGTTGTGTGGACTATAATAATAAGTACATTTTTAAATATAATGTGCATCTCCTGAATACCATGTACATTTTTAATATACTAAAAGTACATTATTTTTATACCAAATGTACATTATTTGATAGTATGGTCCATGCAGCTCTGGTCTATATAATAATGATTGAGTGTCAAAGTAGGCACTTTCCTTGTGCACATCGATATTTAAATTCTCCCAAATATTCTGTCGGATTGGGGTGTGAGAGCCTTGAGGTTGAGGATTAATGCAATGCAAAAGATAATGAAATTGTGACTAATTAGGGCATTCTACTAGTGTTTTCAAAAAAAGGGCATTCTACTAGTAGAGTTACCACTAGCGGGATCCATTCTTATACTTCCTCCATCTATCTTCATTTCTAAGTGATTTTTTTTTTTTTCAAAAACTCATCCGGTATCCACTATGGGTATCACCACTATTTATTTTATTAAAATATTTCAACAAAAAGTAATAATATTTAAATTATTTATTCATAATATAATATACTAGTCATATTAATACATAAAATAATTTTAAAAAAATATTCACATTTACTTATCTATATAGAATTAATAATGTAATATTTAATTTAGTTATAGTTTCTAAGACATTTATAAATAACTACTAACTAATTCTTTCAAAAGAAAAAACTAATAACTAATATTTATTTTACTATTAATTTATTAATTATATATAAATAAAGAAGTAAATATGTGTATATAAAATACTAACATGGTGAGATAAGTGAAGATTTTAACAGAATTTATGTATATAATTTTTACTTTACTAGACTCGCCACCTATTATCACCAAAAATAAAAAAATGTTCCATGCTAGACAAATTTGGGTATATACCCCCACAAGTCATGTTGAAACTGTCACCCCTACCACTAGAGCAACAATTGTTATATCATAGACCAAGGTCCACCCTATATTATAAACCTTAGTCCAAAAATATGTATATACAATTAACATATTACGTGTCTTCCTTTTAATAAACTATGTGAGAGTATAATATGTCTATATATCAATAGTTAATATATTATGTATCTTCAATTTATTTATTGACACATAATTAGTAGTTGATATATTGTGTATCTTCAATTTAGTTACATACACATAATCTGTTAATGCATACACATAATATGTTAATTGCAAAAATATAATCTAGGGAAAATTGTAATTTATATCCTCACAAATATTCAATTATCAATGTCACCCCTAAATTATTAGTGGTGTAAATGTTGCTTCTCAATTTTCAAAACGGGACATATATTGCCACTCTCCTAATAGGAAGAATGAGAAACATTGTTGTCACGGAAGGAAAACAAACGAAGAAAGAAAATGAAGGAAAAAAATGTAGTTTTCGAACAGAGAAAACAATGGCTAACCATATTTACACCACTAATAATTTAGGGGAAACACAATATATGTCACGTTTTGAAAATTTAGAGGCAATATTTACACCATTTATAATTCTAAAAGTGAGATTGATAATTGACTTAGTGAGCGACATAAATTACAATTTGCCCATATTAGGAGTAACTCTCCCAAATATATGGGACTATGGCAGCATATATACATACCTTTTTGTTCACTTTGTGCTTCTTTTTTTCTGAGGGTCCTTCTATAGCAACACCAGAAGAGGACAAGCATGATGAAGAGAGTGAGTAGAGCACCACCAGCACCAGCTATCAAAGCAATACTCCACACCTCAAGACCTTTCTTCTTCTTCTTCTTTGTAGGCGGCGGAGAAGGCGGCGGCGGAGGAATCCGGCAAGGTGTGTCCAGAGGCTTTCCACACAGACCCGGATTATCACCATACGAACTCTCGGTAAACCTCTGCAGGGCAGCGGTTTCCGGGATCTTCCCTTCCAGGCGGTTTCCCGACACGTTAAAACCAATCAAACTTGGCTGATCGAAAGGCGGGATTGAACCCTGAAGACCATTACGGTCAAGCCCCAACTTTTCGAGATTCGGGATATGAATATATCCCAGCGGGATAGAACCCGAAAACCGGTTTTGCGAGAGGAACAGGAACTGGAGGCGGGATAGAGAGGAGAGATTGGGGAGAGGGCCGAAAATAGAGTTGTTAGTGAGGTCGAGCTTACTCAAGAGAGTTAAGTTTTGCAGGAAAGAGACGGGAAGGAAACCTGTGAGATTAATCCCTGGGAGAACGAGGCGCGTAACGTGCCAATCGGAGCAGGCAATTCCAGGCCAATTGCTGCTATTCCCCTCGCAGGGCGGGCCTGTCCATTTGGAATGCAAATTGGCATTGGATTGAAGCCCATCCCTGAGTTGCAACAGAGCGTTTCTTTCTTCTGGGTAAATCTCTGAGGCTGCCATAACCATCACAGCCATGAAAACAACGCCAAACACCTCACCACTGCTCTTTCCCATCACTGTACTATACTCTCTTTTTTTTTTTTTTGGTGTGACCCAGGAACAGTGGCTAATCCCTTGCTGGATTGTAGGCACCTCTATTGGGTGGAACAATTGGCTTGGAGATTTAAAACTGCTCCATATCCAAAGCTAAGGATCGAATATTGACCAATGAATGAGTCCCTTCCACTCAATCATACTATACTGATGATATTTTTGGTGAACTAATTACATCTGAGAATTGCAGGGGTGGGAAAATCTTGATGATTGATGTGGATTTGATTCTGGAATTGTTGGCATATGATGATGATATAGCGTTTGTTGAATAATTTAGATAGATGGAATTATTTAAGACAGCTTTGACGTAGTAGGCAAGGCACAAGGCTAGGCAATCGAGGAGGTAGAGATTCCGAGACGTGGACGGGGACGTGATAGCGGCTACGCCCAACTATTTTAATTTGTTTGTTTAATCAATGTATCTACTCCCTCTCCCCTGTTTCCATTTTACTCCCTACTTTACCATTCATTCCTAAAATCAACTCTTTGATCATATTTTGTAATTACTTTTAAATTTGATTTTTTGTGATATCGCATTTAAACATATTAGACAAAAGCAAAACTAAGTCACTGCTGTCTTAGCAAACATGACTGTGAACTATATTAACCTTTGACAAGTTATACGGAAGGCCTCTGGATCGAATTCAAGTGACAAAGTGGAGATGTCAACTTCAAAATTAATGTCAAGAAAGAACTCTCCAGAATTTCAAAGTATCTTTAAGTGTGCCTTAAACTCTTCAAGTGTGATTCAAGGGAATCAAGGAATGAAAGGATGAGCTTTATTTATTGGGAAGAAAATGTAACTTCCACCCCATAACAAACTCCCTTAATATGTATCTAATAAATAAATAAAAAATACTAAGAGTTTTTTTTTTGAGTACTACTGACTCTGTTACAATGTAGTATTGATCTCACTCCCATCATCCATGTAAGAGTGTTAATCGGGACACCGGGCGCCACTTGACCACAAAATCTTTGGCATTAATTAATTAATTAATTCAATAACCCAAGATTGAAATTATTTGGACTAATTAAATGAATACAATTATCATAGCCCATTTAATTAAATTCACTCACGCAAATTATGTCGTGGATCCATGTCCACCTTGCAAGGTGGACCTAGGTCCAATAAATTACTAAACATATAGTTCTAAAATGTGTGAATGTGGAGATTTCAAATTGTGAATATGGAGTATAGAATTTGTGAATGTATAGTTATGAATGTGTGAATCTGTAGTAGAGTTAGTAGAGTTCTAGCTGTCCTGTAATGTGTGAATGCGGAGTATAGAATTTGTGAATGTAGAGTTATGAATGTGTGAATCTGTAGTAGAGTTAACAGAGTTCTAGCAACTTGTAGCCCTGTAATGTGTGAATGTGGAGTTCCCAAGTTGAGAATATGGAGTATAGGACCTGTGAATATAGAGTTTTGAATGTGTGAATGCATAACACTGGTAATATAGTTACTAAACATATAGCCCTGTAATGTGTGAATGTGAAATTCCCAAGTTGTGAATATGTAGTATAGGACCTATGAATATAGAGTTTTGAATGTGTGAATGCATAACAGTGGTAATATAGTTACTAAACATATAGCCATGTAATGTGTGAATGTTGAGTTTTCAAATTGTGAATGTGGAGTATAGGGTTTGTGAATGTAGAGTTTGTGTTCTGTTGCGATGAGGAGCCGCCGTAAATTTTTTTTTAAAATTGTGAAACGACGTCGTATTGGACCCAGGTCCACCTTGCAAGGTGGACCTGGGTCCAAAAATGACGCCTTTTTTTTTTTTCTAAACATATTGGCCTGAAATGTGGAACACAAACTCTACATTCACATACACTATACTCTACATTCACAATTTGTAAACTATACATTCACACATTACATGATTATATGTTTAGTAACTATATTACCACTGTTATGCATTCACACATTCAAAACTCTATATTCACAGGTCTTATACTCCATATTCACAACTTGAGAACTCCACATTCACAACTTGAAAACTTCACATTCACACATTACAGGGCTACAAGTTGCTAGAACTTCTTAACTCTATTACAGATTCACACATGCATAACTCTAAATTCACAATTTCTATACTCATTATTCACAATTTGAAACCTACACATTCACACATTTCTGGGCAACTCTACATTCACACAATCATAAGTATACATTCACGATTTCTATACTCTACATTCACACTTTGAAACCTCTACATTCACACATTTTTGGACAACTCTATATTCAGCAATATGTTTACTAATTTAAAAAGAAAAAAAAAAAGACAAAACGACGTAGTTTTGGACCCAGGTCCACCTTGAGTGGACCTGGGTCCACATTCATAATTTGCGTGTCTAGAGGGTCTTCCTCCCTCCATTTGTTTCAAATTTGATTTTTTTCTGTGTGTGTTTAGTTCTACTTTCAATAATGTAATTTCTAAATATATAAATTTTATATACAAATACCAAATTTAACATTACAAAAAAAATAACTTTTATCAAATATATTTAACCTAACCAGGCACATAAAATGGACAAATGTAGTAATTGTTTGAGAACAAACACATCTTAATTAAGTGTAATACTATCAATTATATCTGGGACAACCCCACCTTAGTTGGCCACCCCTAGGCCCCATTGCTCGAAAGGCTCGACTTCAAAACCGTGCGTGGAGCTTTCGCCTCATACGACTCCTCTAGGGATGGAGGTAGTTGATTGGTAACCACAAGCTAGGTTATAAGTTCACCCCATAGTAAGAGTGGTCTATTGGCAGCTATGCACAACTAGCATACCTCAAGCAGTTGTTTCTATGTTTGGCAAATTAAACCTACCTGAAAAGGTAGCTAAAAGTTGAAAAGCTATAAGCTAGAAGTTGAAATCTGAAGAGTTGTTATACTTAAAAGTGTTTGATAAAATTGAACTTTTTGATAAGCTGATAAATGTAAAAAGACTAAAATTGACATCTTCATATAATTTTTTTTTAGTACATCTTCATATAATTTTTTTTGAGTACTACCGACTCCGTTACAACATCTTCATATAATTTAAATAGTTTTAAATTTAAATAGGTTTGTTTACATATTAAAATATAAAATAATGAAATCAATATATTTTAATAAATTAATTAAATATCAAAATCTTCAACTCTTTGAAAAATAAAGAACTAATTAACTCAAAAATAAATGTTTTATCAAAGCAATAGTGTTTGGTTTATGATAAATGTCACACAATTCATCGGCTCAAAACAAGGTCCAGATCATCTAGAAAATTGGGTTGCCTAGTTAGTGGTTTTGATCATTTGTTGAAAAAAAAAAAAAAAAAAAAAAAAAAAAAAAAAAGAAGAAGAAGAAGAAGAAGAAGATAGTGCTGCCTCGCGAGACTTTACTCAATAGGTCAAGGGTCACCTTGAAATTGAAATTTTGCTTTAGCAAAAGATATTAATTTAAAGTAATGAAAGCTCTTTATGCACAAAACGTATCAACAGAAATAAAAATTAATGATTGACGTGGTCAAGCGGTATAGCTGTGACTCTCCCAAGTGAGATGTCAAAGGTGTAGGTTGAGAAAGTACGTATGAACAGATACTAATGAATAGTGTTCAAAAAAAATAATTGACCGACTCACGATTATTGATCTCCTTTGACACCCTCGACAAGGGTTATCGGGGCCACCAAATCAAAAACTACATGGTACATTGTACCAAGACAGAAGCTATCATCCTAATTGATCCCAAATATCGAGATATCAATTTAATTATTTTTATATTAGTTTCAAAACATGAAATTGTGGTATAGACGATTGTATGTACAGCTTAATATGCATATAATTAGCTTAATCTAATTAGTATTGACCTGATTCATTGTTGAGCCAATAGTTAATTGCGAGAAGAATATATTAGGAATAAGAAACAAGGTGGACTTTTCTAGGTGGTTGGTTGGGAACTTGAGATGGGGAGCAGACAGATAGGATGTTGCAACAATGTTTTGGACTATGAAGCTAAGCTTCAACATTAATTTAATTTAACTTTAATAACGGGTAAATAACATTTTTTATGTTTGTTAACTCAATTTTGTAAAAATATTATTGATAATTTTAGTGTCTCTATTGTCGATAATGCTTTAATCTTTAAATATATATGTATGTATATATATATATATATATATATATATATATATATATATATATATATATATATGAGATCACTTGTTTAGGTAAGATCGTGATATCAGATATTGTGCATCCATTCAATAATTTAATGGTCTAGATTGATTTAAGATACTAAGTTGAAGTGTGTGCGAACGGTAATAAAATGCGTGCGAATGGTGATTAAGTGTGTGCGGACGGTGATTAAATGTATGCAAATGGTGATTAAATGTGTACGAACGGTGATTGATGTACAAGATTTGATCTCAACATTTTTTTAATGGTCTAGATTGATTAAGATTCCAAGTTGAAGTGTGTGCGAACGGTGATTAAATGTGTGTGAACGAAGTGTGTGTTAATCAATCTAGACCATTAAAAAGTATTACATGGATGCACAAGATGTGATCTCACGATCTTACCTAAGCAAGTGGTCTCACTGGAACCCTACCATATATATATATATATATATATATATATATATATATATATATATATATATATAAAAGCTAATACCTGATTTGGTCTTTGGACTATTAAAATTTCACCACTTTGATCATCGACTTCCAACTTCTTCAATTGCATCATCAACTACGTAATTGTTAACCAAAATGCTCCTAATCAGGACTATCTTGATTTGGACAAATAATTATTTTAGATAAAAGTTGCATAGTCGGGGATAAAATTGAGCAAGTTTAAAAGTCGATGATCAAAGTAGTGAAATCCTAATAGTTGAGAGACCAAATCGGGTTTTAACTCCAAAAAAAAAAAAAAAATTGTGAATATTTTGTAATTTGAAGCTTATCATTTTCAATCCAAGCACCCTTCTAATGTTATTTTCTCACTTCATAGGATCAAAATACAACATTGGTATATATTAACTTGGGGACTTGAATAAAGTAAATGTGTGATATACTGATATCCATAACTAATGGTGTGAGACCGTCTCACGGATCTCAATTCGTGAGACAGGTCGAGTTAACATAATTTGGATCATAAAAATAAACAAAGACCAACTCATAATACTAACTATGATTCAAATTATGTTGCCCCGAGCCGTTTGACGGTCTCACACAAGTTTTTGCATATCTAATGAAGTTATTATTCTTGTTAGATTTTTTCTATCATTAAAAGCAAGAAGATTTACAATATTAATAGACGCCTGCTTTAATGAAATCTAATAAATAAATTTCAACACCAAATCCATATCAAAAGAATCTAACAACATACAATAACTACTACATTAAATTTAAATTCTCTTAAACAATAAATTTAAATGTCTAGCTCGACTATATGACATTCAAAAATCAAAATAATACGGAGTAATAAAGTTACATCTTTATTATTGATATTTATCATTGACAATCATTCTCTTCAAGAATGCATTTCATTGCAATTAAAAGATTAAACTAATACTAAAATTACTTATTTAGTATTGATATTTGATGGATTGCATACTAGCCCGGCCTGGGCCGCATGGATCAACCTAAGAAAGTAATTGGACCAAGAAAGTCCAAGAAGGATACGTAGCACGGAGCAAATTAGGAGTTCAATAAGGATTGGATTTACCATTTATAATGTAATAAGGATTAGGTTTACTATTGATAATGTAACAATGACTTCAGTACTACAAGTCCAACAACTAAAGTTATAACCATCTTTCCACAAATTTGATTGTAAATTGTAGCATTATCTGTGACTAGTTCAATTCTCTCCAATCTTGTTTGGATTACTGAAACATCATCTCTTAAACCTTCAAGCATCATTTTTAGCTCCGCTATAGCAATTTTGATTGGCTCACACTCCATATATAGCTTCCATTCCTTGCAATTCGGCATTGAACATAATATCCTTCACAAAAATGAGAAACTAATTAACATCCATTATTCTGAAAAATCAAGTCAAACCTTAATGCAAAATAAAAATCGATTCTGATCTAACCATCCATTGGTGATATTTGAAAAAATTTCACCCACTCTTGCGAGATGTGCATAATGGGATTTCAACCAACATTTATAGTACAAAGCCGACTTGTATTATAGATTAAAATTATGATTAGATATCCTTTGATAAGTTGAAAATGACCTAGAATTAGACAAAGACAATTGCAAATGTTCTTCTTCTTCTTGTACTACTATTGTAAGTCAACATTGTTCTTGATGGTAGATAGTCTAAAAGCTAGGTTTTACTATCTTCAGTTCTTCACCATCGTCTAAAGAAAAGGGAGGATATCATATGGAAGAAAGGAATAAAAGACACGTTAAAAATAAAAATAAAAAAATAAAAAAAAAAGGAAAAAAATGCCACATAAGAATCCACATAAGCTAGGCAACTAGTTGGGATTTGGGAAGGGAGTCTATTGGCTATGTAGTGAGAATGCTAGGATGTTGCTAGTTGAGGGGTGGCAACTGCCTTTTTTTTTAGTCTAATGGTCAAATTGCATTTTCATATTTCGTTCAGGGTTAATTTGACCCTTATTCTTAAAAATAATACTGTATGTATAAAAATAAAAGGAAAGGGTCAAATAGGCCCTTGAATACTCTATGAAAAGTCAATAGACTCATAAATTTTTAAAAAAATACAATTAAACACATTAAATTCACAATTTTAAGGCATTTAACTCTATTAGCCGGCGTTTTCAAAAAAAAAAAAAAAACTCTATTAGCCGGTTACCTCTCTAATAAGTTCTAGTAAATGTCCCGTGACTCCCAACATAAGCTTTGTTTTGAGTATTTTGCTACCACATAAACATAAATAAACAAAAATTAAATTAAAGAAATTAAAAGAGGATTTAAATATCACGATTCCAGCCATAATTCTCAAAATCTTCCTTTGTGTTTTTCAACCATTGCTTCGTCTTTTTCACTGATGCCTGCAGCTTCTTCACCCTCGCACCACCATCACTCCTCCACCCTCGTCGTTGCGCTCCAATAGCAGTAAAAGGCTTTTTTTTTCTTCTTCTTCATCCTACTCTTCGTCTTCTTATTTATGGTTTTAATTTTTGAAGATATATTAGGGATTTAATTTTGTGTAGCTTTTCAGAATTAAAAAGTTCTTTTTCTTCTTTCTTTCTCTCTCTCTCTAATTTTCTTGAAAAATGGTGATTTGACACGCAAAAAGGAAAAACAGAACGAGACAATTTTGGTGGTGCTGGTATTACATTGGATTTTAAGGCATGTACTTTGCTAGGGGATTTGTAGTTGCAAATGCATGGCCGCAGCAGAGCAAGTGGTGGTACGGTGATGTTGGAGATCTGTGATAGATGGAGGGTGGATTGAGCCATGAAAGCAAAAATTTATAGAGTTACAATAGCAAATAGCCATGAAAGCAAAAATTTATAGAGTTACAATAGCAAATTTAATGACCTACATAATAAATTTATGTGCCTACAATAGTAAACTTGGTATTGAATTTTTTTATAATAGTGAATTTATATACTTACAATAGTAACTTTTATGAACTAAATTTATATATACCTAAAATAATAACTTGTATACGTATAGATTTGTTTTTAAAAAAAACTGTAGAGATATCTTAATTAGAATTTTTTTTAATGATATACCCTTTATTTATTTATATATATTCATAAAAATGATAATAAGTCAAAAAACTCATAGACCAAAGTCCACATTGCTATTGTCATAGAATCATTCGTTACATAACTATAATTGATGCATATGAAGAATTGTGTGCACCGAAAATAAAGATATGTGAATGTATACACGTTCCCATCGAAAAAGAACAAGAATTCAATTATAGCATATGCCTGCATTACAATCATATAATCTGCACTTCACTATCACAGTCAAAACCACACAACATAATTAGGAACCAACAATAACATCCAATTTTGCAGTTCTTTTTCAAGAATAGGTCAGCATTCCTCCCCAGCAAAGAACAAAATCGAGATCTTTCACAATCAAGATCGCTTCTTTGAGCTGGATGTATTGAGCATCTTCACAGAGTAGAAACGTGTTCCTCGACAATCAGTCGCTCTACTGTCTTGAGTACAAGAGAAAGGATTTGTGCTTCATCACAACATCAAGTTAGGTGTGCATAGACTCCAATTATATGACATATATAGTCTATACTTGACTCACCCACAAAAGGGGGCAAAGGAAATTGGGAAGTTTCAAAATTGGGTCTTTGTTCCGTACACCATGAATCTCAGGACTAATTAGTAAATTAGCTGATGAAGAGCAGCAACAAATAGTCATTCCAGACAAGAATACGAATTTCGTATGAACAACTCAAGCCATGTCATGCACTTCATTTGAACTATCTTTTGATCTGTGCTTCCTCTTCTTACTTCTGCATTTTCAAAATGGCATAATTATGTGCAGGGAATTCGAATGTCTTGAAGAGGAAGAGAGAGAGAGAGAGAGGAAATGAAATGTACTTGTCATGTAGACCAGGATCCAGGCACGATTTTAGTTTCCGATCAATGTGCTTCACATCTTTGGCAGAAGGGGACTCAAGTTTATTTATCTGTTAAATATCCAAGTCAACAAAATATTGTAACGGGCCATCTGATTGCACTCGGATTAGAAATATTAAACAAGGAAACTTTAACGATATTATAGCAACAAGTTCTATGCAAATTGAATTCAATTAAACATGACAAGCATTTACCAAAGACTCAATAGGATTTAAAAGGCCACTTAGGTCTGAAATGGAATGAGTAGGTTGTTGGCGTGCTAAAATTCTATCCAGGTATCTGCAAAAGATGCAATTATGACATGTCAAGAATTGGAAATTGGAGCAAATGAACAAATAGGTGGATTTATATTAGCACAAACTTCAGACCTCTCAAAATCAAGAATACCATGATTCTTATTAGCTCTACGCAGAGCTGTCAGTGCCAACTGCCACAAATAAGTAAAAGTTAACAAGAAACACGGTGAAATGGACAAGAATAATTATATGTTATACACTTAATGAAGAGAAATATGTATTCTCACATGTGTAAAGAGGTCAAGAATAAGTATCATAAAAAGTTCATGAGAAAGTTTCTTTAAAAAGTTCTAAAAATGCTATTTCTATCATCACTTTCCAACTTTATTTCTTTTTGCACATCTTCAGCCAAATATCACTTCTTGGATGGCAGCATTTTAAAAAACCAGCATGTTTACAAGGAAAACTTGTGAGACCAACTTATGAATGCAACATCAGAATGACATGATGATATTTTATGAAAGACTACACCCATACAACACTTGTACCATAATTAAAAGCTCCAAAACACATTTCAAATAGAAGAATAACTTCTAAGTAATATCATCCAGAGAAGAAATAAATAAAAACAATGAAAAGACAGCCAAAAAAAGGGTCAAGCCAGGTGCACAATATTACGCTATCATAAAAAATCTGGGGAAGATATAAGAAAACTTTATATGTATGTTGATGTTATTGCTGAGTTGGTTGTTTGGACTCATGGTAACAAACAAACCATAGCATCAGAAAGTCTTCAATAATTAATAATTAATAATATGAATGATAAACCCGGAAAATGACTTCCAGAAGTTATTTTTTGGATTTTTCAATGTTCGGCTATCCAAGGAAAATGAAATCAATGGAAAATACCCATTCTAGTCAAAGGAAAAAGACACATTTTGACAGAAATATCTTTGAGATTTTTACTCAAAAGACATTTTCCAGATCCCTCTCACACTCTATTCTCTCTATCTCTCTCCCAGTCTCCCTCTCTCACACTTGGCTCTCTCGTCTCCCTCTCTCATGCTCGGCTCTCTCTTGGACTCTTCTCCATCACTGCAACCGCCTCATTCTTCGTTGGAGCCGGCCAAGTCCATGTATATATTTATCTTCCTTTTTCTTTTTTTCATTATTAGCTTCAAATCAAGGATTTTTTGGGTATGTATTTGTCGGGTTTTCTACATTCAATTTTTCGTTTTTTCAATTTGTTTTAGGTTTTTGTATTCTCAATTTTTGGTTGCTGCCTTCACAAAGGCAAAAGCCAGAAATATGGTTTTCTAACTTTTAGCCAAATAGTAAAAAGGCAGTTTTCTGGCCTAACAATAGGAAATGAAAATGTTTTCCAAAAAATGAGTCATTTTCCAGAAAATATCTTCTAGGTTTCCAAACAGACTCTAAATATGATCCATCTAGAATGATTATAAAGCTGTAGCCAGAAAAATATCTTCAGACCTCAACAAGCCTATTATCTCATTAAATGAACTCAAGCAGACATCAAATATTAGGCTCCTCCAATAAAGCAAGACCCACTAAGAAACTCCAATCTAGAGAACAAATGATACAAAGACAAGCAAGTAAATGATATAACCAACCAAAAAATGTTAAGAATGATATAAACAACTAAAAAAATGTTAAGAATTGAATGGACGACAGTGTCAATAGGTAGTGGAAGACAAATCTGTTAATGGCTAAATACAGTAAGTAATAAGGAACATTTATCATCAAGAATGCAGAGCTATTAGCCTTTATGTCTCATAGTTAATTCAAGTAAATGGAATGGAAGGAAAGGTGATATCAGCCAAAGGGAAAGAAATAAAGGAGAAATGTAGGACCAAATTGATGAGAGAATACCTGCCCAGGTGGAAATAAAAGGGTTGCATCTGTAAGCATAGCCCTATCTGCTTCTATCTTGGCCCTTTCAAGCAATTTCTATCTCAGAAAGGAAAATGAAATGCAAAACTATCATGTTAACGGTAGAAAGAATATCAAACTTCATAATATGAACAGGGCATTCTTTACAAAAGACAGCTCCATTATCACTGGATAAATTAATAGTAGCATCTCTATACACACAAAATCCATTCATTGCTCAAGTTGCAATTTTTAAGGAAAACTGCAATACAAAATAAATGGATCTCTATGCAAATTAAAAATGGCAAGACTTATAAGAGAGTTACTTGCACCTGTAAAAGCCTTCCATAAGTGTAACAATATTAGAAACACATAAATACTAAGAGGGTATAGAGTACAAGCTTCTCAGCCCAAACTCTTTCTATGACAATGCCACTGGGTGGGCAGAAATGGAGAGAAGAAAAATAACCTGTGTAGATTAACTAGTACCTAAGAATAGTTGAATGAAACATATTAACAACCATCAACCAGATTGTCCAAGGATGAAAAGACAACAATCAAAGAAATATCTAGTAATTGTTAAGAGAAATGTTTTTTGCATCTTAAGAAAGTACCTTCAGTGTATCAAGCTGCTCACCTTCAGCTCCACAGAAATCCTAAAATGGCAACAGATATCATGTCAACATATAAGCAGCTTTTCATATTGTAGAATGAAACTAACAATCAATTAAAGAGAATGTGTCAGCATAAAACCTCTATATCATTGACAAAACCTTCAACTGCACGATAAGGAGCAAAAACAATGAGATCAAAATCTAAACTCTGCAAAGTCAGGTAAAAGTGACATCAATATTAAAAGCTAAAGTCAGAGAGAACAAAGAGGGAAAGAACAAACATAAACAGCATCCATGCCTGAAGAACCAGAAGTTCATTGTTGAGGATAACTTGGTGATCCTGTTCAATCCCCTTACCAAGCTCCTCAGCTGATACATGATTCTCTTCTGCTTTGCAAGCAATGTATATGCAGGTTAACCTGTAAATTTATAAGCAAAAGGAAGGCCTCTGTCAAGATTCTTCTATCACATTCATCAGAGGTTGAAGACTTTGCATAATTGCATATCATCATTTCTACAATACATCAACTTGATAAAGTGATAACATAACATTGAGAATTTTATCCTTGTGACACATTATAAAATACATGAAGAATTTCTATAGTAGGGAAGAAGAGGATATAGCACAGAAGCAATCTTACATGATATTTTTCGGATGATGTTCCATCACAGACCACTGTAGATAAAATCTTTTAAAGTAAATGAGAGCTGTAGCCTGCAAAGCAATTGAAAATTAGACAGAAGTTTTTTATTTACTTTTGATCCACTAATGCCTATAATTTAACCAAAACCTCATACCTGAATTTTGCGTGGGAACTTAAACGCATCACATACATCTTGAATTTTGAACTCGTAAAAAGCCCTCAGAAGTTGTTCTTCTTCAACTTTAAGGGGTTTTGGACGCTTCTCACCTAATGTGCCAATCAAAATGGGGTTTAAAAAGAATAATAAAAATAATAGATTACTCAATAGATAGGAGCTATACGTTTTTGTTGCAAACAACCTTACCAGTTTCTTTTGCACCAGCCGGAGGTTCCACGTATGAGAAAGACCCATCAACGTCTACTTCCATTCGAGTTGTTCCATACTTCGAAATGATAATCAATTTCAGTATTTCATCATTGTAAGGGAAACATTAATAAGATTTAAAATTGAATATAATAAAATAACATAAACGCAAAATATATGCACCATTTTAAATTATTTTATAATTTTCTTGTGTATATATTTTTTTTTTTAAAAAAAAACAAAAACAAAAACTGATGTTATAGAACTAAATTACAGTACAGTTCATTCGCTGGATTAAATTGTCCAGTGTACATAATATCAAATTTTTTCTTTCCTATATCAACATTAAAAGTTTAAGTGATTCCTACAAAGTACTAAATAGGATAAATATCTAAGAATTTCACATCTGCAAACAATGCCCTACTTTTGCATTCTATCCTAATATCAGAATGCCATGTAACAATGCAAGAAAGGTATGCCAACGAACAAACAAGCATAAGTAATAAGTTTGTCATTACACAAAGACCACAGACACCACACACACAATCAACCCAGAAAAGATGGGTTGCCATTTAGGCTTTTCAAAAATAGTCCTACTCTTTTTACGTATCCATAGTGAGCGTCACCCCACGAATGCTATAGATGATACAAGTTGCAGGAACAGGAGATGGGCTCATAAGAAAGCAGAAGTTTTTGACTCTTCTCCCAATCTATCAAACATATCCATGCATCTTAGCAGACATATTTCAATAAGTAAAGTATTTCCAAACAAGTTTTGCTTTAATTATTTTTCCCTGGAAATTCATTCAAATTTGTATGCCTAAATTATTCTTTCAAACTACAAGTATACTACTTGGTAATCCGTTACTAAGATTGCATTTCAACTTTCATGCAGCCAACAAAATCTCACATAAAATGTGTTCTAGAATTTCTACTATGTAAGACATTCCTCCTTGGCCTGGAGATGAATTTGCAGGCAAGGCTAAAGGCTAAAGGTGTTGATGCCTTTCAGGGGTGTGCTCAAGGATTTGCAAATAGTATTGGTGTGCTTCTCTTGGTTGCTAATGCAGTATTCCCTTTCTTTCAAATAGAGGACTCCTTTGTCCCCATATCTCTGCTTCATTAATAAAGTTTTTTTTGTCTACAAAAACTTTAGGAAAGTATCAATATTACAGATAACTCAAACTTTTAGCTAGGGCAATCAATAAAGGGGCATGTTCACAATAAATGCATATAGCAATGCATCAAACAAAATGCAAAAGTTGTTCTATGAATAAAAATTCCCACTGTAAGCAGCATCCTGTACAGAATTACATGCGTAGCTATTTGCAACAAATAAAGCAGAAAGCACTTGCCAAAGAACTTGTGGTCAAGCGGCATGAAGTGACTCTCCCAATTGGGAGGTCATGGGTTCGAGCCTCAGTGGGGCGATATTGACTCATTGGGCTTAGTAGGTTGAGAAAGTATAAATGAACAGATACTACATATAACAAGGTCAATAGTACTCAAAAAAAAAAAAAAAAAAAAAAAAAAAAAAAAACAGAAAGCACTTGCATACCTTCTCCAATGCCTGCTTAGCTCTCTGATTGACAGCCTTGTACTTTTCCTTCTACAAACAGTAATAAACACATATAATACCTAGACTGTACATACATATTGCAAATAAATATTGAATAGAAACAATAAATACTGTAACTTCGCTAAGATTATCTTTCTTCTGGTTTAGGAGCGCGGTGAGTTGAGGTGTGAGGAAAAAAAAAATACTTACGAGATCTTGGGGAGAGAAAATCCACTTGGCTCGGTGAGTTGAGGTGGTGAAATCCGCCATTGTTGTCTGCTCCGTTAAACCGCCATGACGGCCACCAAAATCCACCGTGATCACCACCAAAACGATGTGTGATATCCACGGAAATATCCAATTTCGAACTTAATTTGTTCTATTCCAAAAAACTAAGAAAATTCATTGAATTAAAATCACAAACTTCCTTCAAAAAGATGAGGAATTTGCAGGTGAAGCCGAGGGTTTTATCGGTGAAATGTAAAAACCCTAGCTATAGAAGGATGTACCTGAAATCTGAATGTGCTTTAGAGTATTGTACCAAGCAGATTAACATATTCTTATAAATTAAATGAGCAAATTACCAAAATGGTCCCTCGATTTGACCAAATTGGTCCTTCTCATTTTAACTTGGCTAATAACATCCTTCGACTATCCATTTTTTAACCATTTCAGTCCTCCGGTGAGATAGCCGGCATACGTCCGGCGAGAGTAAGGCTAAGATTGTAATTTCATTATATTTCCCCCTTTTTCTTTCAACCCAACGTATTGTTTAGTCAAAATCCTCAAAATGTCGTAAACCTAAACCCTGAAATTCTTCACGTGCATTCGAAGCTCTGGAAATCAGAAAGAAAAGAACAACTCTACCTTGGAAGCAACATACTTATGGCGAATGATTGTGGAAGCGGAAGTGGAGCAGGTATTTATACTTTTCTAGAATGAGTTGCCTTTATTGTACTGTGCATTGTGGCTTTATTGTACTATATTTTGAATGGGGACCATGTGCCTATGAATTTCCCAAGTTGTTTAACAATTTCACGTGTTTTGTAATTGATGTATGAGTATTTAAAAGCTATTTTTGCCTGGTTGTACTGTTGTATGCAATATATAATGGATGGAGACCACTCTGCATAAAAGGGTAGAACTGAATGCATAAATGGGGAACAAAGTGTAAAAAAAATGGGGACCAGTGTGCTTAGTTGTAGTCACATGCTTTATTGTTGGAGTATGGAAACCACTTGCTTTGAATTTGATAAATTTGAGTAGTTGTTGTCAGTGACTAGTATTAAAGTGGTCTAACTGCTTTGTTGTGTGTTTATTATATTATATGTAGGCTGTTATACTTTCACATTAAAATTAAGGCATGGAGGTTATATAGAACAAAGCTTGCCTCCAAAATATGTGGCCGGGAAAGTACAATTATTTACAAATATAGATGTAGATGAGTGGGGTTTCATAACATTGAAAGAAAAGTTCCAAGAATTGGGATATAGTCAGGATAATCCCATTAGTTTTTTTACAGTGAATAACACAACTTTAGTGGAGTTAGTAGATGACTTTCAGACTTGTTGTTGCTTGGCAAATTATGTGGTTAGACCTAAAGAAGTTGAGGTTTGGATTATTGGGGCAGCTATTGGTGTAGATGAAGAAGAACTTGAGATAAGTGGTGAAGAGTATGATGAGGACAGTACTGAGGGTAGTGATTTTGAAGATGACTTACAGTTTGATAGATTCATTGATGCTAATGTTGAGTATGGAGGGGTTGGGGCTGGTGTTGAAAGTAATAATGAAGAGGCTGAAGAAATGAGACAACAAGGTATTGTGGGTGAAAATGTGGACTTATCTGATGATAGGGAAATTATGTACAGTGATAATGAAGTCCAAGAAGATATGTGGCAGGCAGGTAGGCCTAGAGGTTAAATTAATACTCCGGTGTTATGGATTGGTAGGACCTTTACAAATAAAAAACAATTTAAAGAAGTAGTTATGGAGTATGCAATAAGAAATGGGAAAGAGTTGAAGTACATAAAGAATGACAAGGTTAGAGTTGTAGCAGTTTGTAGTCATGAAAGTTGCTATTGGAAGATCACATTAAGAAGAGTGAATGATGAGTTATGTTGGAGGGTTATGAGTTTCAATGATCAGCATGAAGGTTGCACATGGAGTGAGAAGAATAGACTAGTAACTTCTTCCAAAGTAGCAAATAGGTGGAAGAAAGAACTTAAAGACAATTCAAAAATGACAATGCATGAGTTTCACTACTACAGAAAACACATTTAACGTCGCCTAAATAACGTCGGTTTTTTAAAAAATCGACGTCAAATATTTACGACGTTGGTTTTACTAAAAAACCGACGTTAAATAATTTTTAAAAATTACGATAACAATACGACGTCGGTTCTTTAGAAGAACCGACGTCGTATTGTTATGTACGACGTCGGTGTGGTTCAAACCGACGTCGTACATATTTATTTGTTTTTTATTTTTTTTTAAAATATACAACGACGTCGGTTCTTTAGAAGAACCGACGTCGTTTTTTTTTTTTTCTGCGTTTTCGTTCTTCTTCTTCGACTTTCGTTCTTCTTCTTCGACTAAAGAGCGCAGCCACCAGCCGGACTTCCACCCTCGCACAGCCACCGGCCGACGCACCTCCACCGCCGCTCCTCCTCCGCCGCAGCTGCACCGCCCACACCGAGCCTCGCCCGCTCTTCGCCAACGCCGCCCCGCACGGTGGATACAACACTAGGTGGGCTTTGCTCTTGATGCATCACCTCTTCCCTCTGGTAATCATACTCTAATTTCCCAATTTTTTTTAAAAAATATTTTCCTAGACGTTTTACTGACTATTGTATTCTCGGATGTGGGGATGGAATTGCCGAACATCGGTTTTACTGACTATTGTATTCGTTCATATGTCCCCATGAATAATTATGAGGATAAACTGATTTGGGGTGGAGAAGAGAAAGGAACTTTCTCTGTTACAAACTGCTCATTTGTTGGAAAAAATGGAGCCGAGAACTATCATGTACTCGTGTTTTTGCTTCACTGAATGGAATGGCAGAGATGATTTGGTTCAGCATGTTGAAATGGACTTGAATTTCACTGCTGAAAACTTGGTAGCTACTCATTTTTCAAGGATAATTATTGTACATATATATCCAAGTTTTTCTGTTTTTCTACCCAAGCTATGTTTCAAACTGAACTTTAATTCTGAGCTTGTTCAGATGATGCTCTAGTTAAGTCTCATTAGCAATTAACTTCCAAATGTTGTCTGTTAGGGCCTAGGGGAGAAAGAATACTATGAAAAACAACTTGCCACCTTCAGTGTACGTGAGGCTGTACTTGCGTACAACCAAGTTAAAATCGTCCCGAAAGATTGAGCTAAAAGGATTGATTTACAACATGTTATCATTTATTGTGTATTTTATTTTCTAGAAACTATGACAGTACCGTGTATGTGAAGATTATATTAATTATTGGTATATATATATAAGTTTGAACATGAATTTTCAACTCTTGTTTTCTGTGTGTAACATTATTATGTGAAATTGCAAGCATACATACTTGTCAACTAATTCAATTCGTTCATTATATTGATCATCTGTACTCTGTAGTCACCATATTCTAGCCATGTTCTAAAAATTCCTCCAGCAAACTTTTATATTATATTATATTTTTAAATAGATTTTTTTAATAGATATGCATATGTATCTCGTATGTTTTGCAACTTTGGATGGAAATTATTATGCTTGCATGAGAATGGTGAATTCATATATATAAAACCATGTGAAACATTATTTTTTTCATCTACTATTTGGAATATGCATGCGAATTCAGTGTGGTAATTGAAAATCGGGCTCTTGATGGTTTTGTTGGCTTGTTGCAGCAATCTATCACGTATCCTGCTGTTACCACTATTTTCTTTGGGGCAAATGATGCAGCGCTTTCTGGGAGGACAAGTGAAAGGCAGCATGTGCCTCTTGAGGAATACAAAGAAAATCTAAGAAAAATGGTTCAACACCTGAAGGTTCTAATTTTATTCTTCAGAAACACCATTTTACTAGATGCTTCTCTTTTCAAAGCCATTGTTTGGTAAATAGAATGAATTATGGGAATCTCTATGTAGTTGCTATTTCTGTTTCATCTTGCTTTTATGTTAAATACTTGTTGTTTATTACTGTTATTGAATTGTGAGATTTATGTTAAATACTTGTTGTTTATTAGTGTTATTGAATTGTGAGATTTATGTTGAATATTCAATGTTTTATTAGTTATTGTAGTATACTTTATTAGTTTGATAAGTTGTGATGTTTCTTAGCTTTGATTAATTGAGAACTTTATTAGTTTGATCAATAGTGAATTATAAATGTTAATTTGTTACACAGGTTCTGAAACTTATGTGTGAATTGGAAATATACTATACAAGTTTTAGGTAGATTCGTAAAATAATTTTAATATTTAAAAGAAAAATAATAATAAACGACGTCGGTTATTTCATATTAACCGACGTCGTTTATTATTTTTTTTTAAATAAACGACGTCGGTTTTTTCAAAAAACCGACGTCGTTTCATATTTTTTTTATTTTTTTTAAATAAACGACGTCGGTTTTTTTAAAAAACTGACGTCGTTTCATATTTTTTAATTTTTTTTAAATAAACGACGTCGGTTTTGTTAAAAAAACCGACGTCGTTTCTTATTTTTTTTAATTTTTTTTTAAATAAACGACGTCGGTTTTGCTAAAAAACCGACGTCGTTTCTTAGTTTAAAAAAAAATAAAAAAATACATACGGCGTCAGTTTTTACAACCGACGCCGTATCATTTATATACAACGTCGGCCAGATCAACGTCGATTTTTAACCGACGTTAAAAGTGCTAAAAAACCGACGTTAAAGGTGTTTTCTGTAGTAGTGTTTAGGAAAAAGATTTGGACTACAGAGCATTACAATTTGAGTAATAGACAAACCTATAAGGCAATGACCTTTGCTAAGAGAGATATTAAAGGAGAAGCTGAAGAGAACTTCAAAAAAATCTGGTGTTACTGTGCTAAAATCAAGAAAACAAATCCCAAATCAAGTTGTTTTACAAAGTTAATTGATGATGGAGGAAGGCAAAGACTTATTAGATTATATACATGTGTTGGGCAGCTTGTAAGGAAGGTTTCCAGTTCTGTAGGCCTATCATTGGGGTGGATGGTTGTCATCTCAAGGGGAGAGCAGGTATGTTACTGACAGCAGTTTCAATTGATGGTAATGAGGGAATATTTCCTATTGCATATGCTTTTGTAGAAGGTGAGACCATAGATAGTTGGAGTTGGTTTCTTGAGTTATTGAAGAGAGACCTGAAGATTACTAATTGCAGTCAACAGAACCTTACATTTATGTCAGACAAGCAAAAGGGTTTGATACCAGCTTTTCATGAGGTATTTCCTGGGGCTAGTCACAGATTTTGTGTTAGGCATTTACATGGCAATATGAAGGTGGCAGGTTTCATTGGACAACCAATTAAGGATGTATTGTGGACAGCTGCTAGAGCAACCACAGTGAATACCTTTACAGCTGCAATGAGAGAGTTAAGGGAGCTTGATGTGAAAGCCTTTGAGTGGTTAGCAGATAAACATCCAGCAGAATGGTCTAGGTCACACTTCAATACTAGGGCACATTCAGATATGCTAGTGAATAACATCTGTGAAAGTTTCAACTCCATGATCCTAGAAGCAAGAGAGAATCCTTTGATCAATTGCTTAGAGATATTAAGAAAACAAGTTATGGTTAGGATTTTTGAGTGTAAGAGTAAGGCTGCAAAATGGAGTGGAACAATCTGTCTTAATATTGCTGAGAAGATTAGTGTTATTGAGAAACAAGCTGGGGCATTTTGGTGTTATCAAAGCAGTGAAACTTTGTTTGAAGTGACAGGGCCAGTTGATCAGCATCAAGTTGATTTGGGAAGGCAAAGTTGCTCTTGTAGAAAGTGGGAACTAACTGGGATCCCTTGTAGGCATGCAGTGTCTGCAATCTGGGTCAAGTATGGCAAAGGACCAGTATATGATTATGTGCATCCATGTTATTCAATCCAATATTACAACAAAACTTATGAAGGATGCATACATCCTTTAGCTTGACCTGATAAATGGCCTGTTAGTGAAAGGGAGCCACCATTGCCTCCCTTATACAAAACAACAGTTGGGAGGCTTAAGAGGTTGAGGAAGAGATCTGCAGGAGAGATGAGAAATGATAAACCTACACAGAAGAAAAAAGCAAGCAAATAACCTGTCAAGCTAACTAAAGATGGTGTGCATGTTTCAAGGAGTTTTATGAGGCTTCATTGTAAACTATGCAAGCAAGTAGGCCATAATAGCAGGACTTGTCCTTTGACAAAGAAAAAGCAGGTAACCATTTATCTATATGTTTTACTAGTATGAGATTTATATTCCAAAACTAATTATTGACAGATTTTTCACATTTTGACAAACTGGAGGTGTTAATGAAGTTGGGAATGAAGGTGTTCATGAAGTTGGAAATTTAGGTAATTTTTCTGTTGCTTTTTTAAATAAGCTGTTGTGTTGCTTAATTTGTTTTTTAAATGTAGTTGGGAATGAAGGTGTTGAAGTTGGGAATGGATGTGTTAATGAAGTTGGAAATTTAGGTAATTTTTCTGTTGCTTTTTTAAATAAGCTGTTGTGTTGCGGCAAATTATGCTATGGACCCAGGTCCACCTTGCAAGGTGGACCGGGGTCCAAAACTACGTCGTTTTTGTCTTCTTTTTTTTTTTTTAATTAGTAAACACATTGCTGAATATAGAGTTGTCCAAAAATGTGTGAATGTAGAAGTTTCAAAGTGTGAATGTAGAGTATAGAAATCGTGAATGTAGATTTATGATTGTGTGAATGTAGAGTTGCCCAGAAATGTGTGAATGTGGAGGTTTCAAATTGTGAATATGAAGTATAGAAATCGTGAATGTAGAGTTATGCATGTGTGAATCTGTAATAGAGTTAAGAAGTTCTAGCAACTTGTAGCCTTGTAATGTGTGAATGTGGAGTTCTCAAGTTGTGAATGTGGGGTATAGGACCTGTGAATATAGAGTTTTGAATGTGTGAATGTGGAGTTTACAAATTGTGAATGTAGAGTATAATGTATGTGAATATAGAGTATAGTTACTAAACATATAATCCTATAATGTGTGAATGTAGAGTATAGTGTATGTGAATGTAGACCCAGGTCCACCTTGCAAGGTGGACCTGGGTCCACGGCATAACAACCCTTGTGTTGCTTAATCTATTTTTTAAATGTAGTTGGGAATGAAGGTGTTGAAGTTGGGAATGGATGTGTTAATGAAGTTGGGAATGAAGGTGTTCATGACATTGGCAATTTAGGTAATATTTCTTGGCAGATTTATGTTGCTTTTTAAATAAGCTGTTCTGTTGCTTATTCTGTGTTTTTAAATGTAGTTGAAATACAAGTAAATATTGAAGGTGAGAATGAAATAGTGAATGAAGGTCAAACTGTTAATGAACCTGTGAATGCCATTGAAGATGGTCTTGAAGGTCAGACTGAAAATGAAGCTGAGAATCAACCTGCAAATCAACCTATGAAAGACAGTTATGGTAATCTTGATGATCTGAATGAAGTTCAAGAGGATGAATGCACCAATTTAGGTATTAACAGTTAGTCTTGAATGAAGCAATGCAACAATTTTGGTTAAATAATATACAAGAACTTTGTTTAATATATCTACTTGTCCTGATTTTTATTTTTATTTTTGTTAATGTAGTTGATCCATTACTGGAGACATGGGATGCAATTCAAATCCCATGGGAGGTTTTTGAAAACACACAAGAGCCACCTTTTGATAACACACAAACAGAGGAGGAAACATCATGTGGCAATGCTAAAGCACAAGGACTACAAGTTAATGACCATGGAGTCAAGCTTAGCTATGGACCACCTCCAAAAAAGAAGAAAAAAAAGGAGCAAAGGGAAGAAAGTCATCCTCATGCAATGTCTGAGAAGGGAACAAGAAAAAAGAAATCATTGGGGTTAACCAGAAAGCATGCAACTAGATCTAGGTTCAAGACAAAGATTCATAACAACTCCAAGGAACCAATACAAATTGATTAATGTGGTAGCTTTTGATTTGGTTGGCAGATACATGTGGCAGATTATGTTTTGGTAATACAAACATGTGGTAGATTATGTTTTGGTGAAAAAACAAGTGTATCTCTTGCATTTTGTATGCTATGAAGCTGTGAACTAGTAAACATGTTTTTGTAATGCCAAAAACTGCTCTTTGTTATTATTTTTTTGTAATGATCAATTGGCATTTCCTTGTCACTTGTGACCACTTTCAGGCAAGTAATGTTTACACCATACCAACAATTTTACTCATTCAACCTTCTTGTATTCATTTCATTCAACATAACCTTACAACCTTAACAACATCTTAACAACATCTTAACAACATCTATGAAGCTGTGAACTAGTACAACATCTTAACAACATTTTAACAACATTAGATACCCTTACAACCTTGTCACTTGTGACCACTTTTAAGGCAACAATTTAACCATGTTTCCCATAACTTAAACACTAGATACATAACACAAAAAAAATACCATTGACAGTACTAATAACATTGTCCAAACCAAGACTACTTTAACAGTAAACATCCAATTCACACTTGATTTGCCAATATTCTTGCCATTATTGCCAACTCCTCTTATCTTCCTTCTCAATGTCTCAATTTCTTCTTCATTTTGATTTATTCTTCTCAATAGTCCTGGGATGATTTTCTTCGACCTTGAGCACATTGGAGGATCGAACCATTTGATAAATCCACATCCAAATACACTTCCCTGTACATAAATTTGACAAAATTGTCAAATTCAAAAATTCGAAAATTAATAAATTTGACTCCTTTTTTTTTCACGGTATCATGGTTAAGAAAAACTTACATTTGAACGTGAGCACTCCCAATATCTTCTCCCCGGATTATCATTTGTCCACGAAGTTTTCAGATTCAACACTTGCCCACAATTACAATAAGGAACTGATATGAACTCACCATAATGATGCACTGTATGGCCTGATTGCTGGGAAGAAGACGACCTATCACCCATGTCAGTCCCAACGCAGCAGCTTCGTTGCTCTAAGCCGTGGAGACGATCGGAGACGGGGAGAGGATCACAGACCTACCTTCTTTGTTTGGCGTTAATGATGTATCAATTAGGGATTTATAACAAAACATACGTATGATATACAAGAGTCCGCCGGTGCTACAGTGAAGTGCCAATAATATCCCTCAAAATATGCCGGCTATCTCACCGGAGGACTGAAATGGTTAAAAAATGGATAGTCGAAGGATGCTATTAGCCAAGTTAAAATGAGAAGGACCAATTTGGTCAAATCGACATAGTCGAGGGACCATTTTGGTAATTTGCTCTAAATTAAATCCTCAAACTATATAGAAAAATCCAATTTGCGTCATTAGAGCATTTGGAGTAATTGTAATTTTTTAAAAGTTTTTACATGTGTGACTAAAAAAAGAAAAATTGAGAGGAAAGAAAAAAAAAATTAAAAGAAAATAAAGCTTTAACGTGTGCTTTCAAGTTTCGGCTGCGCGCGAGATTAATATCTCACGCGAGGCTTTTTTAATTGTTGCATTTTCTATGGGATCTACATAGCTAACAAACAATCATTATTGCATGGATCATGGTCTACACATTTGTGTGCACTATAAATAAAAAGTACATTTTTAATATACTAAAAGTGCATTATTTGAAATTGTATGATTTTTTATATATTATCAAATAATGTACCTTCAATACACAAATAATGTATTTTTAGTATATTAAAAATGTATATTACATTCATGGTCCACACAGTTATGTGGATCATAGTCTACATAATAATTTGCCGCAGACAAAAACCAAACTCCTTCAACAAACAATCTTTTTCATCTCTCTCCTCACCCTCTTTCCTCCACATATGCTTTGTTTCCTAAAAAACCACACCAAAATGTATTGATTGAGATGCTCTTAATTAAAAAAAAAAATCAATTTCCAACCCAACCGTTAAAATTTTTGTTTTAAATAATCTTTTTAACTATTAAAAATCCTAGCATTTATAACTAAAATTTCATATTAGTCGTTATCTTCAAATTAAATCCTCTAGAGATGGCCAAACACCTTATGCTTAAATGGCATGTAGTGACTCTCTCATGTGGGAGGTCATGAGATCGAGCTTAGTGGAGGTGTTGTTGACTTTTTGTGCTGTATGTTTAAAATAATTTTTTTTTTAAAAATAAAGATATACAACGCCGGTTCTCTCTAGAATTGACGTCGTATGTTCTAAATAATTTTTTTTTAAAATAAAAGACATACGATGTCGGTTTTACACGACGTGGTATGTTTTGAATAATTTTAAAAAAAAAATTAAAGACATATGATATGTCTTTTTTTACTTAACAACCATCAAATCTATACACTAGAGATCAGATCGCACAGCATCTAGAGATCGCCATGCCTTCCTTCTTCCTTCGTCAGTAGCAGTTGCGAGAGGAGCGCTTGGAGGACCAAAATCCTCCTTCGTCAGCAGCAGCAGCCATGAAACCTGTGAAGTACGTACGTAAGCCACCTTGGTTTTCTTCTTTGATTATGAACTTTTTCTAGATTTACTATCCTCCTTGGTTATCTTCTTTGATTATGAACAGACACAGGGCCATCTTTGCGACACCATCACCAGAAATGACGTACGCCACCAACACCAGAAATGACGCACGCACAGGACCATCTCTGCGGCCGGACAACGAGTTCTTGAGGTGACAGTGACCTGAGAGAAGATGATGGAGAGTTGGCGCAAAGATGATGTTCCTCATTCGACAAATCCAGTGGGTTATAGTTTTTCCCTCTCCATTTGGCATGCCACCGAAAGTTATGGTTGTCGGTGATTGCTTCTTGTTTCTAAGTTTTTGTGATGGAGAATTATCGCCAATAGTCCAATATGATGCCGCTACTTTTTACAATTTTTTTTTCTAATTAAATATTTATACGACGTTGGTTTTTTATAAAATCCGACGTCATAACATCGATTTTTTAAAATCGAAGTCGTATAATTTATTTATAACGTCTGTTAGAACTATGTCGGAAAATAATCGACTTCGTATGTCCAAAATAACCGACGTTAAAAGGTATTTTTGTAGTAGTGAATAGGGGTGAGCAAACAGTCGGTCGGTTACATAATCGACCGAATAACCGATCGAGATTTTTGCCCTCCGTAATCGACCGAAACCGACTGAATGTAATGCTATGACCGACCAAAAACCGACCGTCGGTTACCAAAAAATTGAAAAAAAAAAAAAAGAAGTCAAAATCACAAAGTCAAACAAAAACATTACATAAATCATACTGTTAGTCTCACTTCACTGCCAAGGTTGGCATGTTAATAGCCAAAGTAACAAACCACAATGGCATACTGCCCACTACCTAACACAAGCACTACAGCCACTGCCAAAGACCAAAGTCCAAACTCACAACTCAGTAACTCACAAACATATTACAGAAATAGTCCAAACACCAACATTCAACACATATTAATTCAAAACAAAATTACAAACAAACTACATAAAATAGTTGCTGATTAAATATTATCTGGACACTGTCGGACGACGGACACTCGGAGAGTAGTCGGAGTCTCGGGCTCTCGAGTCTCGACCGACTGGGTAGAGGCCGGAAAGTGGTGGTGTGGTGCCGTGGAAGTCGAATGCTAAACACCTAGACCGGCAGACCATGGAAGTCGAGTGGAAGTCGTCTGTGGAACAGCGTCGTACAGAGTCCGATAGTCGAGAATGGCGTGGAGGTTACAGATTAGGATTTAAGAGAAATGGAGAAAACGAGTGGAGGGTGGAGACGATGAGACCGTGAGGGGTTGAGGGCGTGAGTCGTGGAGTAAAGTCTGAAATCTAATTCTGAATTGCAATTGAGAATTTGAGATTAAGTTTTAGGGTTGGGCTGATGGAGTAATGGGCTATTGGGCTAAGGAGTAAGGGATGAATCATGAATGAGCTAACATATTATTTAGATATATTAATATTATAATATATATATATATATATATATATATATATATATATATATATATATATATATATAAAAAATAACCGACCCCCAATAATCGTATCATAACCGAAAAACCGAAAACCGAAAAACCGAAAAACCAAAAATTCTTTGAACTTAATAACCGTAACCGACCAATAACCGATTTTTTCGGTCGGTTCGGTTATCGGTTATCGGTTAGCGGGCGGCTAACCGATGTTTTGTTCACCCTAGTAGTGAATATAATGAGAGTAGCTTTGTCCAAATGTATGTGTATGTCCTATGTATTATATAGTATGATAATAAACTCACTAATAAAACACTATTTCAGTATGCATATGCAAGCAGATTTAAGAATCCATCATGTTAGGCATAAGATTGATGATGCAAATTTAACACCTCACTTGGCATTAACTGATGGAGATATAATTAACCAATCAGAATGCAATGATAAAAATGTTGAAGATGAAAACCAAGATACTAATTATGAAGAAGATGAAAATGTGGGTATTGATTTTGAGAATGATGATGGCCAACAAATTTCTAGAATTAAACAGTATGGTGAAGAGATTGATTATGATGAAAACATGCATGGAAGTGATGATGAAGATCAAGAAGATGATGTTGCTTTTCTTTTTGAAGAAGATGATGAATTGAATGACATTAGGAGGTTTCAAGGTAGACAAGAGTAGGTTAATGTTGAAGCTCAATCAAATCAAATAAATTCAAGAAAGGTAAAATATAGGGTTGAAGAACCCATTGCTGAAAATGAGGATGTAGTCCGTGTGTATTATGACTCAGATGATCCACCTAGTTACCAGTCTAAGATTGAGCCTGAGGAAACTGAACTAGTGCCACATCAAATAAGTAAAGAGAAGGGGAAATGTAAGCATTCCACTTACAATCCAACTGTTGAATCTTATGAGCTAGAATTGGGCATGTTGTACGAAGATGGTCGCCAATTTAAGAAGGCAATGATTGATTATGCAATCCATTTTAAGAGGGATATATGCTACTACAAAAATGAGTCAAAGAGAGTGATGTTAAAATGTACTAAAGGTTGCCCATTCCACTGTACTGGTTACAAGTGCAAATGTTTCAGTTAAAAACTCTTGAACCTGAACATAAGTGCAATAAGAAGTTTACTCTGCAATTGGTGAGCAAAAACTGGATAGAGGATAAGTATGAAGACAAGATTAGGAAAAATCCTTGTATTGTGCATGTAGAATTAAAAAATTACATTAAATCATAGTTGAAAATCAATGTTAGTGTAAGTAAAGTTAGAAGAACTGTAAGATCTGTGTTGAATAAAATTAATGCAGGATTTGAGGATCAATTTAGAAGAATTAGGGATTATGCACAAGAGTGCATCAACTCTAACCCTTGGTAGCACATCTATTGTGAAGACTAATTATTGGACAACTCCTGATAGCTGAAAGGAGTAATTTTAGTGGTGAGGTAAATGCGTGGTAAAACGGAGAAGAGTTTTCCCGAGTGTCGGTCTCTCGAGGATGGCAGATCACTGTTGCAAAAATCCTCGCCTAGACCGCCTAGACACCCGCCTAGGCGCTAGGCGCTCCTAGACAGAGGCGAATTGCTCCCTAGGCGTCCGCCTAGGTGGCCGGCCGCCTAGGAGGCCGCCTAGCGCCTAACTCGGCCGACTAGGCCGAATTTGGCCGAGTTAACTCGCCCAACTCGGCAGAGTTAGCAGAGTTAACTCGAGCGAGTCGACCTTATTAATTTTATTATTATATTTATATATATATTTAAATTTATTTATTTATATAAGTAAGAGAAGTAAAAGAGATATATATAATATAATATATGACAAACACCTACACACATGAATTAATTTTTTATTTTTATAGGTCGCCGCCTAGAACCGCCTAGGCGCCGCCTAGACCACTTAGGCGCTAGGCGCTAGTCTACCGCCCGACTAGCGCCTAGCGCCTACTGCAACCATGTGGCAGATTGGGATCGAATTAGGGTTGGCATTTAGGATGTTAAGAAGTAAGAGTTACAAGAACTAGCTAGGAACAAGAGGGTAGCAAGGCATATATTTGAACGGTACTAAAATAATTAAAAAGGGGAAGGGGGCGTGTGACCTAGTTAGTCTAGGCGATCAAACACTCTAAGGGGATTATAGCAATGAGGTTCGGGGATGATCACGGGAGTCCACTGTATTAATACCGTGTGGCGTCACACTCGGACTCTCAATCCTCAGTTGGTTGAGGCATTTAATCGAACACCTTGCCTACCACTCCTCCCGGGCCTCATCCTTTCGGATAGAGGGCGGGGATGTGAATGAGTTGGACTCGTGAGAGGCCGCTATCGCGCACACAGTCACTTTCACAAAGTCTACTATCTATCCTGGCCGGAAATAGAAGCAAAGCACGAGGAACTTCAATCACACAAGACTAAAGCCTAGTTCATCATTTTCACAATCATATGGCAAAAATTCAAACATCAATCGTAAGATCTAACATGGAGCACACACACCACTCAACTAATCTACTCAAACATTGTCAACATTAAAGATGAGGCAATAGACAATAACAAAACAAATAAATCGAAATCACAATCTATTGAGAACAAAACTAGAGTAATATACCTAGGAATCCAATAGATCTATTACACCTTCACTCTCATTCATCTCCTTGAATATATCATGGGAGAACTAACCTAAGCTAAGGAAAAATGGGGCCCAAAGGGGAGAAACAAAATGAAATCAGATATGGAAATTGGGGCTCTCCTTTCTAAAATGCAGAGGAAGGGTTTAAATAGCCAACATAAATTCAAAATCCCGAAATTGCCCTTAATGGCCGATCCACATTCCATCCACGCGTGGATGGGGGCGTGGACACGTTTTGGAACGGATCCACGCCTCCTCCACGCGTGAAGCACTCGTGGTTGGACCCTACTTGGTTCGTTTCTTCGTTTTGCTCTTTCTTTTGGGCCGGGGTCCTGTTATATCCTACGGGAATGACTTAAAACACAATTTAAAGTTGAGTTTGTTGATTTGATCACATCAGAGTCTTTTATGCACAAAATGATTATAAATGGGTGTCAAAACTGTACATTAATGCCCCAAATTTGACCCTATATTCGACTATTCTTGGCGCTTATCAACAGCCCATGTGTTTTTCAAAGAATCTATGTTTGCTTTGCAGCTTTGAAAAGAGGTTTCTTAGATGGATGTAGGAAAATAATTGGGTTGGATGGGTGTTTTCTAAAAGGGTTGCTCAATGGAGAATTTTCGAGTGCAGTTGGAAGGGATGCAAATAACCAAATGTACCCTATTGCATAGGCTGTGATTGGAGATTGAAAATACCGATTCGTGGCGATGGTTTTTGGAGCTTATAAAGAATGATTTGGGAATCGCTACCACTTATATACCCTTTGACTATTGTCAATGTCCAGCAAAATGTATAAAATGAATTTTTGTTACACTTCAAAATAGTTTATGGTGTCTTTGTCACATTATAGAGTGTATATATAATGGTTAATATGCTCACTATTTTTAATCATCTTTTTGCAAGGCTTAACAAATGTCATCCAAGAATTGTTTCTTGATTCAAAGCATAGGAATTGTGCATGACATATGCATGCTAATGGGAGTAAGCATCACAAATGAAAGGTTTTAAAGAAGCATTTTTTTTATGTGTGCTAAGTCAATAATAGAAGCACAATTGCAAGGTTTAACAAATGGTTGATCCACGTTCTATCCACGCGTGGATGGGGGCGTGGACGCGTACTAGAACGGATCCATGCGTGAAGCACTCGTGGTTGGACCCTGGTTGGTTCGTTTCTTCGTTTTGCTCCTTCTTTTGGGCCAAGGTCCTGTTATATCCTGCGGGAATGACTTAAAACACAATTTAAAGTCAAGTTCGTTGATTTGATCACATCAAAGTCTTTTATGCACGAAATGATTATAAATGGGTGTCAACACTGTACATTAATGCCGCAAATTTGACTATATATTCGACTATTCTTGGCGCTTATAAAAGTTTCCACACCTAAACCTTGCTTGTCCTCAAGCAAGTATACTATCTAAACTCTAATCACTTAAGTGCCAAGAATAGTTAAGTATTATCATCGATCGATTGACCAAGTGGTTTGCGCGTGCAACTAAATAGAAAAGGTGAAATTCCCTACACTATCTACCAAGAATGCTAAGCTCATGCTGATTAAATTTTAGGAATATGCTAAGGAAGCGAAAATCTCATAAGATAGATTTCACAATAAGAAAAATCATTTTCACACCTTTCAAGCATGCAAATAACAAGGGGTTCACCTTCTATTTTGTAAGGGCCTAAAAGCCGATCCCACTAGTGGGAACGATGTGCACACCCTAATCAATTTCCAACCTTACGCCAAATCCCCTTTACATAAAAATAAATGAGGGTAGGGACATGGACCGCTCACCGCCATGGCTTGGGCGGTCACTCTTTCTTCTCATCCCCTCGGATCTCATCTCGGGCGACTCGACTTCACATGGATCTCCATGTTTTTTTTGAAAGTCAGTGCAATGGGTGCCCGAATCCAAGCAGGGTGGCTTACCTCCTCTCAATTTTCTCGTCTCCCAGGATATCTTTGGGACAGCCGACTTCACGTAGAACTCTACGCTTGTTTGAAGACTGTGCAATGGTTGCCCCATATCCTGGCGAGATGGCTAACCTCGGATCTTCTCTCTAGGAGTGGCCAAATTTTAGTCTTTTTATCAATTCACCATTTCAACCCCTCATGCCTTTTTCTAGGGGATTGGGGGATGATCTCTCATTCTCGCCTTTAGGCTCTTCTTTTGCCCCATGCCCTACCAAATTAAGTTCAATTTCCGGGCTTTGATATCCTTATATTTCTAAAATCAGAGGGTACACACTCCCACTTCGGAAGATCCTTGACTAAGTTCCTAACAAAATAAGAGGTGAATAACATGCAAACACACAAAGATTTGAACCATTGCGGTTCCATGGATTTCAATTTTAGGTGCAAAAGCCAACTTCCAAAGCGTATTGCAAAAATTTTCTTGGCACAAGATTAGAATTCCTCCTAGATAGTATCTACAATAACACATTCTCCAAAATCTTACACCCAATAGACTTAATCAATCAATCAATGGAGCATTCAACAATATGTATATGCAACGCATCCTTTCTACACTTAGAAAATAGCATCGTCCTCGATGTTGCCATGAGGAACGGTGGACAAGGAGCGGGGGGCCATATAATCAAGTAGTAAAGACTGCATTTCCACACTTAGAAGTGTTTCCAGGGCTGGGCTATATCTAAAATACCCATTTATAAACAAAATCATACTACTCATCATATGTACGCCAAATTAGACAAACTCCTGGACAAGAATATTCATATCAACAATCAAACAGGGCATATGTAATGGAAAAGGGATAAGAAAAATATACCATACTGTGCACCTCTTCAAGGATGAATTAAGCATCGTTCGTTAGTTTGCCCTTCAGAAATTTCCTACGTTAAAGGTCAGCATTAAAGAATAAAGAATCTAAGTTTTACCTTCCCTTTCATCTTGGTTCCTTGGTTTCTCTCTCTCTTATTTTAGGCTTGGGGTGCCTCCCAAGAGCGCCACGTTTAACGTCCTTGGTTGGACCAAACGTGGTAATAACAATAGACTACCGAATAACATCAACATGAACAGAAATAAACAAAGTAAAATATTGTCCACAAGTAGATTCTTCAAGTTATCGACAGAAATTACTTAAGCATTCGACTTTCTCGATGCAAGTTTCCAAACTTCATTTCTCTTCACTACCCGATGTTGGGTCTTCTTCTTGCAAGCTCCCTTCTGAAGTGGTCAATCTGCATGCTTATTTCCTCTAGAAGTTCGTAATGTCGGGCGTCTCGTTCTTCCAGAAGCCGCTCTTGCTCCAGATGCAGTTCGTATTGGAAACCCTGCATAGACTTCCAGTCTGTAACTGTAGTGAAACGCTGAGGCGCTGCAGGAAGTGATGATGATTGTGCTGGAGTAGGATCCTTAGCAGATGGAGCTACTGACTCAGAGAAGATTGAATTGTTCGGAGATAGGATCGGAGGAGAATAAGGTTGATTGGATGGAGACGATTGAATGTGCTCGTGGGATGATGCAGGTTGTGAAGTTGTGGAAGAGGAAGGAGCTGGAGGTCATACTGGTGGATCGCATGACTTAGTCGCATCCCTTTTAGCCGCTCTTGCCTCTTCTCTATTCTTGCGCGTGCGGCCCAGGTTCATAGTGGATAAATCCTCAAGTGATAAGGGGTCATGATTGCCTCCGGTACGCTATTCTCAGTCCATTCCGCTTTTGCCTCGTATCCCAAAGCAATGCACCGTTGGGTGACTAGTGGTCCCATAAATACTGAAGTGATTTTTTCCCGCTGTTGTGCCTTTAGCCATCCCTTACAGACCATACCCATGTTTACTAGTGTTCTTCTGTCCATGCTCCAGAGTTAGGGATGGCAATTTCAATCCGTCCCGTGGATATCCACCCGAATCCACCCCGCATGGGTCGGGTTGGATTCGGGTTCTATGTACAAAACCCGCTTAGAACCCCACCCGACCCACCATGTGTGTGTATGTATATATACAATATAGTAAAATAAGTACTAGTATGTAGTTTATTATAAAAGTTTCTATAACTTTTGATAACTTTTAATATTTTTATATTTAATCTACTAAGTTTAGTTTTAAAAATTAACAATTTAGATATTTTTATTATTTTTTGTTTTAGTATAACTAATGATTTTTTTTTTATTATGGGTAAGTAATTTAAACATTAATTTTTGAAAAAAATTTATAAGATGATAAGTGGTGGGTACCCGTAGTGGGCACCCGCATCTGGTGGGGGTGGGGTGGGTTTTGAAAAAGTCCATCCGATGCGGGTTTGGGGTGGGGGTGGGTGGAGAAAATATGAGGTGGGTCGGGTGATGGATGTAGCCCTCCCCGACCCACACCCGACCCATTGCCATCCCTATCCTATATCCAGAGTGCAAACAAGTCAGTTCTGTACACCTTTGCATAATTGCACCTGCGACCTTCCCAAGATTGGGCCAGAATTCGCCGTACTACCCGAATATCATCTCTGCGAATTTGGGATTGAAGCACTCTCGCACCACTCCATTCAATTCCCGGCTTTGCAATTGTTAACCAATACATTTTCGGAGTTTCAAAGTCTCCAAAATCCCAAGGAAGACGTCTATACCATGATCTTTCTTGGTCTTCCTTGTCGTAAAATCCGAGAAATGCGCCTAAGGTGTCAACCGAGATATGATAGGGATCATTGAAGATAGAGAACCAGATCGTTGGGCTCTTTAGGTCGCCGCTTTTTCCTGTGACCTCCAGACTAGCTATAAATTCATCGACCATCGGGGCGTACGTCGGATGACGCCATCCAAAGATCTTGCTCCAGTAAGGTTGATGGATGAGACAAGTCACCAAGTGTCGGCAATGGAAGGGGTTTAGAGCAGCTAAATCAATGAAATTCCACCCGGTAACCAGAAGATTGGTCACGTAATAGAAACGTTGTCTCATTTTTGTGGTCATGATATTCTCTCGGTAAGGATTTCCTTCGTCACCATTTTCCTCTTTTGGTTTTAGCGTACTGGGTTCCTCCATTAGGGCTTTCCCTTTTCTAGCTCTCATTTCCCTTTGATGTGTGGTTGATGATTGCGAAGACATGTCCTAGAAAATAGTCAAGAATTGAGACATAGTGCAAGGAAACATCATTCACATCTTAAGTTAAGATCTAGCATTAGGAATCAAAACAACTCAGAATTCTTGCGCATCCTTCATATGCTTCTTACTCTTTTCGAACATATTTCTCAACAGGTTTTTAATTTCAAAACATAACACGTAGTAGAGCAATCACATTAAAAACATTTTAGAATTTAAAAGTCAACGCAAGAAGTCAACTTCATCTTCTTCCTCAAGGCTAAGTTGAGGGTGAAAATGAAATGAACAAATAAGCTCATAATTTAACAATTATATGGTTGGAATCAACAATGTAACAAACAAGAAGCGATAAAGAATCATTCTTTTCTACACATGCTTCCTATTTCATATCTAATCCAACTAATCAAGAAATGCCCAAATGTCATCTTGGGTTCGTCATTTTATCATGTATAAGCTTGCAAAATCACGAGTATTCTCAAAATGTAGTGACAATGTAGGCTCAAAACTAACATATACGTTCTTAAATCAATGATGTAACATGAGAGAAGACAATACAATGTAGATCTAGGAAGATACTCTTTCAAAGCTAAATTCTAGCACTTGAACCAAATAAAGCAAGGAAATCTAAAGATTACCTCCATTGATGACTTTAGATATGATATTCCCTTGAAATCTTGCAAGTAAAATGCCTTATGATGAAGTGTTTTTACCTTAGAGATGTAGTTTGTTCGTGGAAAGGAAAGAAATGAAGAAAGGGCAAGATTTAAATACATTTGCGCCACTTTTACGCAACCCTTCTGGTGCGCGTCCACGCCTCTTCCACGCGTGGATGAGTACTGGTGCAGATCCACGCTGGCTCCACGCATGGATGTCGGCGTGGATGTGTACGGGATTTCGTCCACGCTCCCTCCACGCGTGAGGGCAGCGTGGATGTGCTCAGTACGTCCCACTTTGAATTTTACTCGCCTCTTTTGCTATAATCGATGACTTGATGGATGAATTGTGGTTGGGACATGCCTCCAAATGTTGAATCTGCGTGGTTAGTTTAAACGAGATCGTGCAAAAGATAGAAATCACTAATAAATAAAAGAAAACAAGGCGAAAACAAGCAAAACAAATTCTATGTCCTAAAAGATAACATTGGGAATGCCTCCCAAGCGCGCCACGTTTTACGTCACTGGCTAGACATGGTGTGCTCTATCCTTCGAAGCACACCGATTTTGGGACCTTACCAAGTGTCCCATGTACCTTTGCTTCAAGGTATGCCCCGAGATGGGGAACATCCTTGAATTCAAACATTAGAAAAGGAAGGATAATTTGCATAATTGACTAAAGAATTGCATTTACTACCCTAGATTTCTCAAGGATAGTGTGAACTTCCCTTCTTTCCTCCTTATCTCTTTCACCCCAAAAGATCTTTTCATTTTTAGCACACTGTTGATACCACACCCCTTCATTCTCTTTCTCAATTTCAAGCTCGGTAACATTACCTTGCTCAGTTCTCTCAATTAGATCAAACGTGAAAATCCCTTTATTTTCCACCATCCCCTCTTCACAGTCACTCATCTCATTTCCCCACTCAATAAGACTCAAAGGCTCACCCTCATCCTCACAAGAGTAAAATGAAGCATCATCCCCCTCACTCATAAACACATTACTAAACAAGTCTAAGGATTCATCTTCCAAAAATTTGAAACAAACATATTCATCATCAAACAAAAGAGAATCCTTACAATCATCAATCAATATTTCATAAGTTTCTATGGAATCATCCTCCCAAAAATTAAAGCAAGCATAATCGCAAATGTTAGAAATATCATCACAAAGGGAGTCATCCTCACAAGAAACACAATTATCATCCTCAAATGAATCAACACTCACACTCATTAATAGAATCATTATTAACAAACTCTATGGAATCATCCTCCCGGAAATAAAAACAAGTATTATCACAAGCATATAGATCATCATTTGCAATTCAAAGGGGAGTCATCCACACAAGTGTCAAGTGTGTTTTCAATAAGAGCACAAGAATGTTCAAGAATATTAACTCAAGAAGGATTAAGAATGTTACCATATGTCGGCTCTTCATCCTCCCACACTACTTCGATGTCCTCATCCTCACTCTCCATCTCTACCTCATTTTGATTTTCCAATTCGAAAGTTGGAACTTCTTCAAGCACCGGGGCATAACATTCCACTATCTCCTCAACACTTACCTCTTCTCTAACATTTTGTTCTTTTTCAACCTCATGTATAACCCTTGGATTGGCTTCCACAGTTGGGAGACCATCTACAATGGGGTAGCTAACCCGTAATGAGCTCGTCTTCATGAGCTCCTCCATCATAGATAGCATTTTCGTTTCAACCTCTTCCAATGGAAGTCCTTCCTCCCAGAGGTTAGCAAGATGATCTTTCAATTCGCTCTTGGTTTCGGCTTTTAAATTAGCAATGTCCTCCTTAGCCATCTTTGTGAATGCTTCTATCTTTTCTTTTAAGATCTCAATCTCATCCTTGACCGGTGGGAGGTAATCACAAGGATTGGTAGGTGTAAAATATTGGTTGGAGGGTGGTGCTTCATAGAGGCGTGAAGCATTTTTTTCTTGATGAATTTGGGATAGAGGTGAGTAATTGGTGTTTTGGTGGGAATTAGAGAATGAATATGGCTTGTGAGTGTAGCTTGGGTCAATCGTTTTTCATCATTTGGACATGCTTACTCTCAACACTTTGGAATAAAGCTTTAGAGCTCAATGAGTCCTCTTCTTGATATGGGTGAATTGGGTGTGTATATGGTGGTGAGTGATAGCTATGTATATAAGATGGATAAGAATTGGGAGGTGGTAAGTAGTGGTGTGGAAATGGGTAAGGATTTGGAGGTGGGTAGTGAGAGATTGTTGGAGGGTAAACATAGGTAGAATGGGGGTAATAGGGATATGGTTGGGGTGGAGTATATTTCAATGGATTTTCCTCATGGTGTGGGTAACCATGGGGATACATATAAGCACTCATTAGCAAGCTTTCAAATGATTTTCAACAAAAATTTCCTGCACAAAGCTTAGCCAACAACAATTCTTTTGCAATTAAAAGTACTTGCAAGTGAGCAACAAGATATTCAAGGTAATTAAGCTCACTTCTTTAATCAACCAACAAAAATAAGAAAACAAATTAAACAAAAGAAAATGCAATTCAAGAACTCTTAACAATCAACTTCCTAAATGTCAAAACAATTCAAAAACCGTTTGCCATCCCCGGCAACGTCGCCATTTTGAAAGGAGTAATTTTAGTGGTGAGGTGGATGCGTGGTAAAACGGAGAAGAGTTTCCCCGAGTCTCGGTCTCTCGAGGATGGCAGATTGGAATCGAATTAGGGTTGGCATTTAGGATGTTAAGAAGTAAGAGTTACAAGAACTAGCTAGGAACAAGAGGGTAGCAAGGCATATATTTGAACGGTACTAAAACAATTAAAAAGGGGAAGTGGGCGTGTGACCTAGTTAGTCTAGGCGATCGACCACTCTAAAGGGATTGTAGCAATGAGGTTCGGGGATGATAATGGGGGTTTACGGTATTAATACCGAGGGGCGTCACACTCGGACTATCAATCCTCAGTAGGTTGAGGCATTTAATTGAACACCTTGCCTACCACTCCTCCCGGTCCTCATCCTTCCGGATAGAGGGTGGGGATGTGGATGAGTTGGACTCGTGAGAGGCCGCTATCGTGCACAAACTCACTTTCACAAAGTCTACAATCTATCCCGATCGAAAATAGAAGCAAAGCACGAGGAACTTCAACCACACAAGACTAAACACTAGTTCATCTTTTTCACAATCATATGGCAAAAATTCAAACATCAATCGTAAGATCTAACATGGGGCACACACACCCTTCAATTAATCTACTCAAACATTGTCAATATTAAAGATCAAGCAATAGACAATAACAAAACAAATAAATCAAAATCACAATCTATTAAGAACAAGAGTAGAGTAATATACCTAGGAATCCAATAGATCTATTACACCTTCACTCTCATTCATCTCCTAGAATCTATCATGGGAGAACTAATCTAAGCTAAGGAAAAATGGGGATTTCCCCCAAAGGGGAGAAACAAAATGAAATCAGATCTGGAAATTGGGCCTCTCCTTTCTAAAATGCAGAGGAAGAGTTTAAATAGCCAACATAAAGTCAAAATCCCGAAATTGCCCTTAATGGCCGATCCACATTCCATCCACGCGTGGATGGGGGCGTAGACGCGTACTGGAACGGATCCATGCCTCCCCCACGCGTGAAGCACTCGTGGTTGGACCCTGCTTGGTTCGTTTCTTCGTTTTGCTCCTTCTTTTGGGCCGGGGTCCTGTTATATCCTACGGAAATGACTTAAAACACAATTTAAAGTCAAGTTTGTTGATTTGATCATATCAGAGTCTTTTATGCACGAAATGATTATAAATGGGTGTCAAAACTGTACATTAATGCCCCAAATTTGACCCTATATTCGACTATTCTTGGCGCTTATCAACAGCCCATGTGTTTTTCAAAGAATCTATGTATGCTTTGCAGCTTTGAAAAGAGGTTTCTTAGATGGATGTAGGAAAATAATTGGGTTGGATGGGTGTTTTCTAAAAGGGTTGTTCAATGGAGAATTTTCGAGTGCAGTTGGAAGGGATGCAAATAACCAAATGTACCCTATTGCATGGGCTGTGATTGGAGATTGAAAATACCGATTCGTGGCGATGGTTTTTGGAGCTTATGAAAAATGATTTGGGAATCGCTACCACTTACATACCCTTGGACCATTGTCAGTGACCAGCAAAATGTATAAAATGATTTTTTGTTACATTTCAAAATATGTTATTGTGTTTTTGTCACATTATAGAATGTATATATAATGGTTAATATGCTCACTATTTTTAATCATCTTTTTGCAAGGTTTAACAAATGTCATCCAAGAATTGTTTCTTGATTCAGAGCATAGGAATTGTGCATGACATATGCATGCTAATGGGAGTAAGCATCACAAAGGAAAGGTTTTAAAGAAGCATTTTTTTATGTGTGCTAATTCAATAATAGAAGCTCAATTTCAATAACAACTTAAAGCATTGGAAAAGAGTGATATTGCTGATAAATATGATCTAGAAGGAATAAGGGTCAAATAGGTCACTGAAGTGCACACAAAACTGCAATTGGGCCACTAAACTAAAAAAAAAAAAAACTACAATTAAGTCCCTGAATCAACCAATAAATTGCAAATTTTCTAATTACCCAATTTTGCAGGTTTTTTACCGGTTACTTTGCCAACTTGGCTGCCATGTGGCTTTTTAAATATTTTTGTTCCTTATATTTAATAAATATATTAATATCTAAAAGTAATACATTAGTTTATAAACACGGAAATACTTACGAAAAGAGAGAGATTGCTACGATCGTTTTCTCCATCTTCATCCTACTTCATCGCCACTCTGAACCCTAAGAAAGGACGGAGCTTCATCGCCAAACCTCCATACGACACTAGGGAAAGACGTATGTGGATTCTTCAATAATGTCTTCGTCAAATTCCAGATCGTTTTCTCCATCTTCATCCAACTTCACTAGGCGTAATGTCAACTTGCAATATGAGTCTGCTTTGTATTGCAAATGTGGGTTGAAATCTTCGTTATGCATAGCTCGTGATAGTCGCCGGAAATTCTTTGGTTGTCAACAATGGAAGGTTAGATTACAATTATTGATATAAAAGTCATTTGGGTATGGAGTTAATTCATATGAGGCATTTTTAAAAATTAATTCGTGTTATATGTCATTAATGCAACAGGAAAATGGTTGTCAATTTTTGGTATTTATTGATGATATTGTGATGAATGCTCAACTTCAAGAAATCCCGGTTATTGATTATGTGTCAATAGTAAATGGATTAAGAGATTTGAGTTGCATTATTTAACAACTAAGAGATGATATGTCATCTGTCCAAAGAGAATGGGAGAGAGTTAAGATGTCAACAAGTGATTCTACTCAAGGTGTTAAGGAAAATTGGTCCAAAATGCATACTACTATAGTTGTGATATGTGTGGTTTTATTAGCAATGTTTCTATGCTTTGGGCAAAAAAAAAAGAGTAATAATCTAAATTTGCCTATTTTGTAAGATCTTTAGTTTATGTTAGTGTGGAAAAATTAGTATTGGTTGATGGTAAATGTTGTTCGATGTTGGTATTGTAATGTTGTACGAAAAAAATTCAATGTAGTAATGGGAACAAGTTATTTTGTGTTAAAGTGAAAAAATATGTTCCTTTACCTGCTCAATCAAATTTCCATAATTAATATTTCAGATCATATATTGATGAAACATGTAATTTGTCTTGAGAATTGTCAATATGATTAAGGCTAAAACCATCCTTCTTAGTATTGACTAATATTCTTAGTACAAGTCATTCACTAATCTTCAAAGTTATAACAACATTGACAGTATTCAACATTCACAAAATAGGCAAAAAAAAAAAACATTGACAAAATAGACAAAAAACATTGACAAAATGAGGCTTTCATAGTACAAGTCAGTCAGTCAAAATGAAGCTTTCACATCGATAATATTATTCATTGCCTTCCCCCAGTTGCACCACTTGACTTCTTTCTTCCTTGATAGACTACACGATGTCCTTATTGTCCAGGCTACATAATGCAAACCATAATTCAAATTCCAATCAGTATTATATTATAACATTCATAGTATAATATAAAATATGACATATATTAACTTGAAAATAACTTACATTAATTAGTACTGCTCCAGTATGTGGGTTTGTGTAAATACCAAATCCACCACCTCTTCGTTTTTGTTGATTAGAAAGTCTAGAAGCTGATGTTGTAGCTGCATTAACCGATGGTGGACCCCTTGTAGTTGGACAATATTTCTTTGAATGACCCTGCTCTTTACATAATGAACATGTGATAATCCTACTTTGTTGTGACAACTTTCCAGTAGGGGGTTCATTAGGCTCACAAGTCCTCTTCTTCTTTAGCCTAGTTAATTAAGCTTGAAAAGAAGTTAAGGAGAGAATTGGAGGACACACTGCACCAAGAGGAAATCTTTTGGTTTTAGCAATCCCGTGAAAATTGGATTTCTTCCGGAGACTTGAATACGAAGTTTTATCATACAATGGTTAATATGAAGAAAGCCAGGAGATAGAGGTTCCAGCTTAAAGCGGAGGATGGATATTGTTTTAACAACAATGGTATGGAAAGAATGGTGAATGACTTTTATAGCAAGCTATTATCGAAGGAAACTGAAAGTGATGTTAGTGGGATTCTGAAAGGCAAATTTTTGCCTTTAGACGGGAACAAATGGGAAGATGTCTATAAACATATTACTATTGCACTTTTTGAAATGGCTCCACTCAAAGCTCCTGGACCAGATGGGTTTCACGCTAATTTCAACCAAAAAACTTGGGCAGTGGTTGGAAATTCAGTGTATAAAACAAGTTATGGATTTAATCAACAATGGGAAGCTAGATGATGGAATTAAAGATACTTTAGTGACCATCATTCCTAAAACTCAAAACCCTGAAACCATGAGCCAATTTAGACCCATTACCCTTTGTAATGTGATCTACAAAATCATCACAAAAACTATGACCAACAGGATCAAGCCCATCCTTAAGGAACTTGTTGGACCCGAACATAGTAGTTTTGTTCCAGAAAAGGAAATTGTGGACAATGTTCTCATCTACCAAGAAGTTCTTCATACGATGCGAACTGCTCAGAATGGAAAAAAATATATATGGTTATTAAAATCGATCTTGAGAAAGCATATGATCGGCTGGATTGGTCCTTTATAAGGGATACACTCGAGGGTGCGGGTTTAAGGGAAGATTGGGTTCATAACATTATGACATGCGTCGAAATAGCTAGACTAAGTATTATCTGGAATGGAAAGCAACTTGATTGGAGAATACTTCTGGATAGATTGGATTCAAAACTGGAGGGATGGAAGACGAAACTTCTTACCTTAGCTGGTAGGTGTGTCCTCGCTCAATCTACTCTTAGCTCCATCCCTTACTATGTCATGCAAACGACGATGCTACCGGTGGGAATCCTTGAGGAAATTGATAAACGAGTTAGGGGTTTCATATGGGGCAGCACTAATGAAAAAAAGAGATGTCACCTTGTTAACTGGGAGAATGTCACGAAACCCAAAGAATTTGGGGGCCTTGGCATTAAAACAGCGAAAGAAATGAACATGGCGTTCATGGCAAAGCTTGGTTGGAGAATTCTAATTGAAGGTGATAAACTTTTGACTAAGGTGTTTACCTCAAAGTATGTTAAACTTAAGAAGGGCAAAGAGATATTCCAATGCAATAAGGTGGCGTCCAATGCATGGAGAGGAATTACTAAAGCCATGAATATGGTGGGCTCGGGGATCCACCTCAAAGTCATCAGGGGACATGACACCAAATTCTGGACTGACATATGGATTGGAGACATGGCGCTAATAGAGGAACTTTCTAATCCGGGCATGATCCATAATGTCAACACTACGGTTGTTGACATGTGGGAAGGCGCGAATGGATGGAAGTGGGGTGAAATACACGGCCTCCCAACGAGCATTACCACCAAACTGCAAAAGATGCAAGTCAACATGGAAACCGACGAACCGGATGAAGTGTTTTGGAAACAAGAGCCATCTGGTAAATATTCTATTAAATTAGCTTATAACATTATTAAGGATTCTAATTTGCAAACACAAGATACATGGTGGTCTCCAATTTGGAAACTTAAACTACCGAGCAAGTTTAAGCTCCTCCTTTGGACTAGTACTGTCAAAGCGGGTCGGCCCGTCCCACCACGGGCCTAATTTCTGGCGGGTTTTTGCGGGCCGGCCCGCCAAGCGCGCGGGCTAGGGTCATGAACCCTAGCCCACCCCACGTTGGTTCGCGGGCCGGCCCGCGGGCTTCTTTTATTTTATTTTTTTTATAAAAATTTTTTTAATACTTCAAAGTTTTAAAAATATAAGTAGAGTCTACAAATACTAACATTACAAATTTGCAATCCAACTTTATAGTCTAACAAAAATTAATATTAATTCAAAATTTAAAAAAATAAATAAAGTCTACAAATAATATTAATTTTTTCGTGTTTAATAATTAAATAAATTAAATTTTATAAAATGTTATATATATCTACTATACTATTAAGAGCCAAAGAGAGTTAGGCCTAAAATGGGTAGAAAAAATGGCGGTCAAATTATTTAATCAAATGGATGGTTCAGATTGTTTAGATTTATATTTTTACTTGAGATTTTACTAATTTATCCTTAATTATATGATTATCCGTTAAGTTTTCCGTTAAATATTATCTTTTCCGTTAACTTTTAACTTACTCATTAATTTCTATAAGTAAGATCTTAGGTTCGAACCTCATCCTACTCAAAGTTGACATAATTGTTGAACATATACTACGAATATGTTAGAGTATATTATTCAAAAGTAAGTAACCACCATATTACTTTTATTAAATTAAATAAATTAGTACTCACAACAAAGAAAATAATACATATGCATTTCTTTAATTAATTTATAATTCGATGTCTACAATGTCTTTATTCAAAAAAAAAATATTCATTATCAAAAAATTTAAAAAGAGATATAATTTCATTAGTTATATTGTCTATATTTTCTACCATACAAAGATTTCTTACCTTCAAATTTATTAATTAATTATATTCACTACATTGTTCCTTGTTTTTTTTACACTATCTTGTAATTAAATATCAAAGTTATACTAAAAAAATAATATTATATATTTATTTATGAAATATTATGTTAATGACAAGGGAAATAAAAAAAAAACAGTTTGAAGCTAATCATATTAACCACTTGTGAAAGATTTGTTGACAAAGAAAATATTCAAAACTCAATATTAAAAATGTCAATGTATGGCAATAGAACATTGTGACACACTTGATGCATTAAAAAGATGCTGAGACTACAACATTGTTGGAATCAATCTTTCAAATTTAGAAAAAGAAGAAATTTGAAAAATAGCTACCGTTTCAGCATTTATTAGTCTTGGATGTAAAATACTTATTATACATTCTTTAAATATATTAGAATTACTCTAAATTTACAATTCATTTCATTTTCTACAATCAACTTGTTTGAATTAAAGACAAAATCAACATCGATCTTGACAACAAAAATAATTGGTATATAGGATATAGCCACTGTTTAAAAATATTTGTGCACAAAGTGACAAACTATTTAACTGCACGCATTGTGATGAAAAAGGCAGCAATGAGTACTCCAAGATTTGTATTAAATCAACAAAAAAATTTTAAAAAAAAAACAAAAAAAAAACACACACACACACACACACACACACACACAAAGTCAAGTACTATACTCATTCATACTAATTCCAAAAATATGAACTTCAAAATAAACATGTGAAAATGGATGTTGAAACTATTGATGAAACTAGACATATTGCAACATTAGTATTCGGACTACCTGCAAAGCTATATATTGTTGTTACTATCAAGTAAACAAGTTATGAAACTAGAACAAAATGTACTACTCATTAACCTTCTACAAATATAATAAATATTACTCCGTAATATTTTGCTCAATACTTTCACATGAAAATGTACAACACACACCTCACAGCACATGAAGCATGTAGGGGAAAAAACTACTCCAATATACTCTTGCATTGATATAGTTTAAAGTATTTATTTAGAAATAAACATTGGGCATTATCTCAATCGCGCAATGCACGTGAAAAACTAGTGTGTATATATATATATATATATATATATATATATATATATATATATATATATATATGTTACACAGCAAGGCAGTACGCTGCCTTGATGTGTAACATTATATATATATAATATATTATATATATATAATGTTACACATCAAGGCAGCGTACTGCCTTGCTGTGTAGCATTTGTATATTATTATTTTTTATTAATAGGGGCTTGGCCTGCGGGCTTTAGCGGGCTAAGCCCATTAGGCCCACTTTTTCGCGGGCCATCTTTCTTGTGGCCCTAACCTGCCCCACCGGGGGCGGGTGCGGGCCAACCCGCGAGCTTCGGCCCATTTTGACAGCCCTACTTTGGACTATGAGTTATGATAGAGTGATGGGGAATGCCGAGCGCAAGCATAGAGGTCTTACTAAGGATGGCACGTGTCTAGTATGCGACAATTAGGAGAAAACAACGGAACACATATTCAGGACATGTAGCAAAGCGATTATAGTATGGAATACCATTGGAGGGAACGTAAACGCTGACAACAGGACGCAAAGAAACACTGGATATGCAGGAATATTACAAAGAAGAGAGGAAACAACAACAACCTAGAAAATGGCTGGGCCATTACGGTTTGCTACTACATGTTGGTGGATTTGGAGATGGCGAAATGACAAAATTTTTTGTGGAACGGAGTTAGATATTCATCGAAAAGTGTGCTGGATTATTGAAGCAACAAAGGAAATTACTAAGCCCTTTGTTAGGCAAGGTATGGCGAGAAATTTACCGAACTACAAAGACAGTCTACTCAGGTGGAAAGCGGCAAGCAATTGTGAATGGACTCTCAATGTCGATGGAAGTTACAAGTGGTTTTCCAATAGATCAGGCGTAGGTGGCATTTTACGCAATAGCGTTTGGGAGTGGCAAGGAGGTTTCACGGCAAGGGTTGAAGGGAACAATGCGGTGATGATTGAAGCCATGGCCATTGCGAAAGGCTTTCAGTGGGCGTGGAATAGAGGTATTCGTGATCTTGAAGTCCATATTGATGCGACTGAAGTTCTGAATTGGATCATTAACCATACTATGCTCAGAGGTCTTGCTCGTGTGATTGTTGAAGACATCCGAGGTTGGCAAACGAGATTCAGGAAGTTGGTTCTTCGATCAATCTTCCTCGAACAGAACATTGTTGCTGATCGACTGGCTACCATTGGGAGCTCTCAAGAGACAAATTGGAAAGACCACATTGATCCTCCCGTCGGGCTGAGTGAGATTCTCACTGATGAGAAGATGGGCATTCCTTGCATGCGCAGGGTGGTTTGCAATGACTGGGCTTAGCTATTTGGGGTCCCCCCCACTCCTACTTGATCAAAAAAAAAATTAGAGATCTTTGGTATATATAATACTCTAAATGCTGTGTTGTATACTGGAAAGTACTTTCCAGCTTAGTGTAGGGTCCATGGTGTGTTGTTTACTGCAATTTTTTTTGAGTTGTATGCTGGTGGTAATAGTAGGACCATCCACTTTCCAGCTGTATTGCTTTGCTTAGTTCTTTACTGTAGGTTGTGTGGAGTATTTGTTTAATATACCTCGAAATGCTACAATGTAAACTACCATGTCCTTTGTTGTCTTTATTAGGTTGGGGACCACATATTGAATTAAAATTTGCTGCTTTGTCATGTTTGTTGGTTTATTTATATAATTTTTTGTTTACCTGACTTTTGTTTCAGACAAACAAAAAGGCTTAATTCCAGCATTTCAAATAGTTTTTCCAATTCAAGCCATAGGTTTTGTGTTAGACACTTGTGTGCCAATATGAAGATAGCTGGTTTTCAAGGAAAAGCTATTAAAGATACATGGCAGAAACATGGTTTTTTTGGTGCAATGTTAGATACAAACAAACCAAATTGTGAAGGGGTATTTTTTGCCCAATTAATATATTCTATGTTTTTGCGCATTTTATGCATTTTCTTTCTCAAACACCAATTTCAATACAACATAAAGAATGACCAATGAATTAAGAACCATAATATAGTCAACATTGAACATACAAAATAGTAAACAATTACATATTGGTCATGGCAACCTATAAAGATCACTAGGTTGTCCACATTTCTTTGGCATCACATTACTCATTACTAGTCCTATTACTACTCCTATTGCTACCAATAACAATAATTTGAGCCATTTTCCATTACAATTTTTTTGGACCATTGCCCCTTCGTAATCTGGATGCTTTGAGCCTCTCAATTTCTTCCTTATTTCGGTTCACCCTCTTCAAGAATCCGGGAATGATCTTCTTCGAGCGTGAGCACATTGGAGGATCAAACCAAGCAAAAAATCCAGATGAGTGCATTCCCTGTATACACGCAATTATGCCTTCAAAATTGGCAATGAGTAATCGCAAACCAAACGAACAAAAAAAATTGGAAAACAAGCCATACGTGAATTACACTATGAACTACTCTGTGAACCTGCACAATTCCGAAAAAAAACAACACAACAAAAAAAAAAAACAAAACAAAACCAACAATTATAGCTAATTGCTTACATTGATACCAACACAATTCTAAAATCTTCATCCAGGATTCTCAGAACTCCATGAGGTTTGAATGGTTAACTCATTACCACAATTACAACGGAGAATAGGAATCACTTCTTCATGGATGAAGAGGTGAGACATTTTGTTAGCAAAGCATACAAATTTTTTCAGATCAGATAAAGAAAGGCAACACGGAGATTGAGTTTCTTGAATGTGGACTGCTATCTATTTATAAAAAGAATTATGGAGCCTTTATAGTTCTAAAGGTTGTAAGCATTTAATGAATGAATGATTAAATTCCCATGGAACATGTAAACGTCCAAAATATGGGAAAGAGTGCTTGTAAACCCTTCTGGGAAGATGAAATCTCAAATTGTAATATATATATATATATATATATATATATATATATCAAACAAAGGGTTTATATTGCAAAGCATGAATATTTAAAGAGTTAATACCACAAATGGTCCTCTGACTATTGAGTTAGTACTCCTTTTAGTCCTCGACTTTCAATTCGACCACAAATGGTCCTCTGACTTTCATTTTTAACCACAAATAGTCCTCTGTTAAAGTTTCTGTTAAATAGGTGTTAAATCTAGGGGTAATATCGTCAAATTGATTAATATTATTATGATTACTTCTTTTTGAGAATTATATGACAACATAATTAATTTCAAACATTAATAAATATTAAGTTAATAAATATAAAAACAAAATGGGCGTGACAAATTATTTTTTTTTTTCAAAAAATGGACGTGACAAATCACATAAATGAATAAATTAAATAAAAATTCATGATTAATGTTCGTAATTTGTACTTGATTAATTATATTAATTAATTCGAAGGTGGCAGCCTTCAGTTGTGTCCCAAACAAAATGTTTGATCGATTAATGAAGAGTGAAAACTATTAATCGGCCATGTATGAACAACCATGAAAATGATGGGAGCAAGGATTTTGAAACAAATTTATTCGATTTTAATCTGTTGGTTAAATTAAAAACAGATAGCTATAATATTAAATCTTCATTTTGTATGCATAATTACGAGAATAAGGTGTATTGTCTTTTTATTTAGGAGTATTTATATTTGTTAATTGTTTCAATTATGCTTGTTGGTGATAAAGTCTAAACATTTTTATTTTAACACCATTATATATCAATTTGACGATAATACCCTTAAATTTAACACCTACTTAACAGAAATTTTAATAAAGGACTATTTGTGGTCAAAAATAAAAGTCAGAGGACCATTTGTGGTCGAATTAAAAGTCGAGGACTAAAAGGAGTACTAGCCCAATAGTCAGAGGACCATTTGTGGTATTAACTCATATTTAAACTTAAAACCTTCGTTTTCTATTGAATTGATTGATGATTGGTAATTGTTCCATATATTAATTAAGCAGGTGTGAATCATATAGATTATGTAAATCGTGTATCGTGTAAATGCAATAATAACAAACAATAAATACATAATAAATACATCCCTATAAAGAAGCAAGTGGTATGTACAGATATATTAGGCCAAAACGACGCCACTTTGTTTGGGCGGGAAAATGTTGCAATCTGATTGATCATTGCGATATGGCTTTATTGTTTGGGTTGGCTAGATTTGATAAAATTAGATGGTTTGGTTCCATTCAAGATGTATATAGGGTTGAGTCCAAAAGGTATTTATTGGTGAAAAAATCATTCAGTTTTTATTTGTTGCTTCCTATAAGCAAAAACTCATTAGTTTTTTATGACACACATTTGACAATAGGTCGAAGCATATCAAAGCTAGAATCAGAGCATATCATAGCTAAGATCAGAGCGTATAAGAGCAATTGCGAATATTTATAAGTTGCAGCATTGCAAATACTTACTTATTTCTTAAGTTCTTCATTGATGAAAAAAGTGATAATAATGTTCTGCTAAAACTGATTCCTCTGAGCTTGTATAGATTTTTCATTTGTTTTAAAGATTTTTTTTTAAGAATAGGTTTATGTTTTAACAAAAAAAGCTAAAACTTGCATTTGAATAACACCTGAATGACCCCTAAGGTTTTTTTTTTTAGATAGCTTTTGTTGGGATTGAAAATGTCCAGGTATGTTTTGTAGCAACTTTCATTTTTTTATATTTATATTATGATTTTTAAATTAATGAAAATATTATATTTGTAATTTTAATAATTTATTTTTTTCAAATAGATTCAATTTTCACACACGACGCTACCAAGTATAAAACTCTTGTGAGTTCAAGATCAAAGACGTGGTGGTATATTGTGTATTTATTATTTTAATGATATAGTTATATATATATATATATTATATTATATATATATATATATATATATATATATATATATATATATATATATATTTGAATTAAGAATTTTGCTTATCTAGATAGCTGGAGGCGGGCAGATAAAAATAAATATTGTTTTAATTCTTATATATTATCATACACAGACTATTGTTATAATATCAATTTTTATCAACGATTGTTTTGGTACTATAGTTCATTGCAGCGGGGTACATTTATTTATAATGAGATGCCCTCTTATAAGCTCATAACCATTTAACTTCAAAACACTTCTACATGATTACCATCCACCTTCATATTTTTAGCTCAAAATTTAAGCTTATACTGTATACATTCCACAACCGTAACAAGCACATCTTCATCCTCAAGCACGCTTACAAACTCATACGATTTGTTTGGCTAAAACGATAAAATAATTAGTAAATGCAAAATATGAAATCGAAGTAGAAAGAGGAAATAAAAACATAAAATTTGAAGAAAAAAAACTATACATACATACATGACTTTCCTAATAATGAGTAAGAGTCAGATTTGTACTGTTCAGGTTTCTCCGCTCTGATAATGTCAATCGATTTTTTATAATGGCCACAAGGCACGGGACAGAGCTGAAAAATTATAATTGCGGTTATTGAGGGACAGATTTAAATGCTATGGTTAATGAGTATGGGATATATCCTTTATCAATGTGTATAGAGTCGAGCCCTAAAGCTACTTATTAGTGGAAAATCATTCAGCTCTTATTTTTTCCTTCCTAAATTTTTGAAACTTAGGCTATGAATCTAGATATACATATCCTATGACCAAAAACTCATTAGTTTTTTATGACACACATTTGACAATAGATCGGAGCATATCAGAGCTAGAATCAGAGCATATCATAGCTAAGATCAGAGCATATGAGAGCAATTGCGAATATTTATAAGTTGCAGCATTGCAAATACTTACTTATTTCTTAAGTTTTTCATTGCTGAAAAAAGTGATAATAATGTTATGTGCTTGTGTAGATTTTTCATTTGTTTTAAAGATTTTTTTTGAAGAATAGGTTTATGTTTTAACAAAACAAGCTAAAACTTGCATTTGAATAACCCTTGAATGACCCCTAAGGTTTTTTTTATTTCTTTTTTTAGATGGCTTTTGTTGGGGTTGAAAATATCCGGGTATGTTTTGTAGCAACTTTCATTTTTTGTATATTTATATTATGATTTTTAAATTAATGAAAATATTATATTTGTAATTTTAATAATTTATTTTTTTAAATAGATTTAATTTTTACACACGGCGCTACCAAGTATAAAACTCTTGTGAGTTCAAGATCAAGGACGTGGTGGTATATTGTGTATTTATTATTTTAATGATATAGTTATATATATATATATATATTTGAATTAAAAATATTGCATATCTAGAGGGCGGGAGGCGGGCAGATAAAAATAAATATTGTTTTAATCCCTATCAATTTTCATACACAGACTATTGTTATAATATCAATTTTCATAAACATTGTTTTGGTACAACAGTTCATTGCAGCGGGGTACATTTATGTATAATGAGATCCCATCTTACAGAGACGGAACTGCCCTGGGGCAGTGGGGCAGCGGAACTGCCCTGGGGCAGTGGGGCAGCTGCCCCATTGCCCAAAATATACAGCCCCAAAACGATGTCGTTTTGCGGCTGTATATAAATATATATATATATTTTTAAATTTTCCTATTCTCAGTTTAGATCGCAGGCAGATTCGCAGACTCTCTCTCGGCCTCTCGCTCAGTCGCTCCGCGTCGTATCCTCCGCTCCTCGCCGGAGCTCGCCGCCTTACCGGAGATCGCCGGTCGTCCGGTCGTCGTTGCCTACCGGAACCCGCCGCATTACCGGTCACGCCTCTGGTCTCCTCTCACTTCTCAGGTTCACAACCCTAATTTCTACTTTAAATTTTGCCCTAAATTCTAATTTCTCTAATTTTATTTTAATCTTTGAACTGTGATTTATTGAATTATTGTATTTCTCTAACAGAATACATGAATTTGTTTATCAGTTTATCTGTTTATGAATTTTGATCAGTTTATCAGTTTATTTGTTTATCAGTCTCCTATCTGTTTATTTTAATCTGTTTTACTATTTATCTGTTTATCAGTTTCCTATCAGTTTACATGAATTGGTCTAGCATTGGCCTTCAGAAATAGAATGCCGTAGATTGTTAGTTGTCTCAATGTTAAAAGGAAAAAGTAAAATGTGTTTATCCTAATATATAGGGGGTGGCTGTGGATATGAACCTAACACTTGAGTCCTTAAGTTCTGTTTAGCATTCAGATACATAGTAGATAGATATCACTTGGAAAGCCACCTAACACCACTCACACATAATCCAGTGTATTATTATAGCCAGCATGGCCCTACCATTTTGTGGTTTTGTGAATCAGTGAATTTCAGAATTCATAATATGTTTTGTTTAGTTTGTGATATGATATTGTTTTATTGGTTCAGTTATGGAAAAAATTTTCAAAAAAAAAATAAATTCTTTTGTATTTGAACCTTGTGTTTAAACTAACATTTTTGAATTTAGTTTACCTTTGCTTCTTCCCCCTCTCAACGGAAACCCTGGATACGTCACTGCCCTCTTATAAGCTCATAACCATTTAACTTCAAACACTTCTACAGGATTACCATCCACCTTCATATTTTTAGCTCGAAATTTAAGAGTATACTGTATACATCCCACAACCGTAACAAGCACCTCTTCATCATCAAGCACGCTTTCAAACTCATACGATTTTTTTTGGCTAAAACGATAAAATAATTAGTAAATGCAAAATATGAAATCGAAGTAGAAAGAGGAAACAAAAACATAAAATTTGAAGAAAAAAAAAAAACTATACATACATACATGACTTTCCTGATAATGAGTAAGAGTCAGTTTTGTACTGTTCAGGTTTCTCCGCTCTGATAATGTCAATAGATTTTTTATAATGGCCACAAGGCGCGGGACATAGTTGAAAAATTATAATTGCGGTTATTGAGGGAAAGATGTAAATGCTATGGTTAATTAGTACGGGATATATCCTTTATCAATGTGTATAGGGTGGAGCCCTAAAGCTACTTATTAGTGGAAAATCATTCAGCTTTTATTTTTTCCTTCCTAAATTTTTGAAACTTAGGCTATGAATCTAGATATACATATCCTATGAGCAAAAACTCATTAGTTTTTTATGACACACATTTGACAGTAGATCGGAGCATATCAGAGCTAGAATCAGAGCATATCAGAGCTAAGATTAGAGCGTATAAGAGCAATTGCGAATATTTATAAGTTGCAGCCTTGCAAATACTTACTTATTTCTTAAGTTTTTCATTGATGAAAAAAGTGATAATAATGTTTTGCTAAAACTGATTTCTCTGAGCTTGTACAGATTTTTCATTTGTTTTAAAATTTATTTTTGAAGAATAGGTTTATGTTTTAACAAAACAAGCTAAAACTTGCATTTGAATAACCCCTAAATGACCCCTAAGGTTTTTTTTTTTTCTTTTTTTAGATGGCTTTTGTTGGGGTTGAAAATGTTCAGGTATGTTTTATAGCAACGTTCATTTTTTTGTATATTTATATTATGATTTTTAAATTAATTAAAATATTATATTTGTAATTTTAATAATTTATTTTTTTCTAAATAGATTCAATTTTCACACCCGACGCTACCAAGTATAAAACTCTTGTGAGTTCAAGATCAAGGACGTGGTGGTATATTGTGTATTTATTACCAACTCTTGATCATCCGTTTGTTTAGCCGTCAGACATCTTTTACTCGAGACCAAATTAATAATTTCACTATAGTCAAATGACCATTTCAATTATCACAGCCATCATTTTCTCTTTTATTAAATCGAATAGTTAACTACCAAAATCGTCCATTGACTATAATGAAAATACAAATTTGGTCCCGAGTAAATGGATGTTTGACAGCTAAACAAACGAAAGACAAAATTAATTAAGATTTTAAAAGTTAAGCATTTAATTAGGCAACAAAATGGTCAAGAATCAAATTAGTAATTCCGTTATACTGTTATAGTCAATGGACCTCATTACTATATATAACGAGTATTTAAATAATAATAATAAAAAACTCTTTCCATCATCTTATATGTACAGAATCTATTACTCCATTTATGAAGAATTAAATTTATTTCACTTGAATCTCAAGATTAATCCTTTTGAAAACACTAAAAGCAATGGATAACCTAAGCATAGAAAATAAATGTGGCTCCGATCCAATTAAGAATTCCAAAGAAAAAGAAAAGGAAAAAAAAGAGAAGAAATTCACTCAAATAAATAATAGCCACAAAAAAATTTGAATGCCCAATCCTTTATGGGATCTTACAATATTATATGATAGAGATAGAGAAAAGGTTAAGCTACCAATTAATAAGCTACAAGAGATTGCAATCTCCATTGTTGCTCCACTACTAAAGATAAATTTAAGTGAGATGTGTCAACTCATTGTGAGAAAAACACAAATGGCCATTAGCAAATCCACGTGGCACAATCAATTTAATACGGAGTAGTTGCAAGATTAGGTAGTAGCCGTTGATTTCGTTTTCCCTATAGCACATACATGTATGTATACTCTGAGTATTTTGAAAAAAAAAAACAGAAATTGCGTAATATCGTTTTACGATGTATATTTGTTTATGAATTATTGTTACATTATATTCTCCTTCAACGTGGTATTGCTATATTGATTCTTTTTTGTGTTATTTGTGTTATATTTATTTATGAGTTAATGTTACATTATATTCTCCTTCAATATGATATTACTATATTGATTTTTTTTATGTGTGTGTTTTATTACATGGATTTTATTTTATATTTTTGGTGACGAGGAAAATCTGTGCACATAAAAAGTAAAGTGCACTAAGAAAATCCTATGCAATAAACTCGACTTAAAAGTTGTGTTGACAATAATCAAACATTGACCTTCATGTATGAGATTCATCATGATCCACTTGATTACCCCTTTTAGGATTATGTTATTACTTAATCTTTTAAGTTTTAACTCGTGATGAGATCCAAATTCAGTTATGGAAAAAAAAAATTACAATTGAAAATGAACCTAACAAAAGTAAGTTAATTTCATAAAATCTTATTCTATATTTATCAATTTCAATTCACTAATCAAACACACCATGAAGGAAACAAAACTTGAATACTGGTAATCTTTTAAGTTGTTATTTTGTTAATGGAAAAAAAAAACCAGTGGAAAGAATCCCAAAAAAATAAATAAATAAATAAAAAGAAGGAAGAAAAGGAGTGAAAAACGCAGTACACCAAGTATGATTTCTGTACACCTAGGATGAGGGTTACACCTTCCGAGCTTTGGTGTGGTTTGGTTTTGTCTTGGATGCATTCATGGCCAAACAAGCACTTCATGGCCAAAATATTTACGATGGTTGTGTTTTAGACATTAAATATTCTTATTTACAACTGTTGATTGCGAGCTGTGAGTGGAGAATTACAGACGGGCCAAGATGACACTTTGGAACGCCACGCTCCTAATTATTCTAATCCAACTTTTCGTCAAGGAGTCATCAATAGCAATTTTTCTCCCTACTGCGCCTCACGATGAAAGCATCACTCAAGATGTCAACAACTTAAAGTCTCCCGAAGATTATCCTGAGACAAGACTTGTGAATATTACCTTAGACGTAGAACTCAAAATTGGGGAACAAAAGATATTTATAGAGGGTACAAGCCAAAAGGGGGTCGAGAACCATTTAATTTATAGGTTATTACGATCAATCATTTTTTTGTCAAATATATTGTCGCATGGACTGCTTCAACAAATATGTGTTTATTCTACAAGCTTGTCACTTTTTGCTTCTCAAATTTCTCCTCAATCAAGACAGATAAGTATTTAGCAAGAGTTTTATACTTTACGATAAGAGTAGTGTATATATAAAAATTCATGGAGAAAATTTGAAAAGAGTTTACAAAATAACTAATGGCATGTTTGGTTGGATGTAGTTTGGGGGGGAATTGCAATTCAATGAATTGCAATTCAGTGAATTCCTAAACTACAGTGTTTGGTTGGAGGGAATTGCAATTCCGCAGAATTGCAATTCTCTCCAAATGTTGAATTGCAATTCGGTGGAGAGGAGGGGCAAATTGTTGGTGTAAAGATAATTTTGCCCCTCCTCTCATACCCTTTGTCTTCTTTTTTTTTCTTTCTTTTTTTTTAAAAAAAAAAAAATTTTGAAAGAATTATTATTATTATTATTATTTTGAAAGAATTATTATTATTATTATTATACTTAATATTATTATTATTATTATTATTATTATTATTATTATTTTTGAAAGAAGTATTATTATTATTATTATTATTATTATTATTATTATTATTATTATTATGTAAAAGAATTATTATTATTATTATTATTATTATTATTATGTAAAAGAATTATTATTATTATTATTATTATTATTATTATTATTATTACTACTACTACTACTATTACTATAACATCTACCACAACATAAGGGCATTTTAGTCATTTTGTAGTTTCTTACCTTTCAATTCCCTGTACTCCTATTTCTGCATACCAAACACTGTAATTTCAATTCCTACTTTATTCATTGAATTGCAATTCCACCGAACGCTAATTCCCTCATCCCAACCAAACGCCCTGTAGTAGTTTAGAAAGCAATGTTATACATTGGTTTGCCACACGCCCTGTAGTAGTTTAGAAAGCAATGTTATACATTGGTTTGTCATGTGTGGCAGCATTACGTGGGGCAGTACATGGAGCATTACATTGCCTACATTTCAGCTTTGTTAGTTTTATCATTCACTATATACGTAATAGAGACTGTACTACACCGCTTGTGTATATTGAGTGAAAAAAAGACATCAGAGTTCTGTTAACCTTCCAACCCTGGATAATTCTTGTAAGAACAAATTGCATTGTACTGTGAAACACTACCTGAGTTGGTTTGAATTGGTATTAATTAATAAGGTTACAAGTTTGAATGTTGGTGACCACTTTCCAGCACTTGATTTTTTGTCTTATTTGGTTTGTTTTTATATAATAAAATAGATTATATGATCTTCAAAAAAAAAAAATAGATTATATGGATACAAATATATTTAGTAACCATTGCAAATGCTCTTTAAGAAGTAAAATATGTAAATTAAGTTTCCTTATCTCATACTTACTAGGGAAATTACCGAAATAATTTGCAAGGTGGTCTTCGGCATATCTCTTTTCTTCCAAATACGTGCGCCCATTGCCTCTTCAACCTTATCGATTGCATTCCTTTTAGTTGCAAAACTGTGGGTTTAACGCTTAGTTGCTCCTTACAAAACCATGGAAACCTCCACCGTTTCACGAGTTTCCCGTTATTCCCCAAGAGCCATATTTTCTCTTCTTCCGTGATGAACGGGATTAGATCCAGGGTAAAAGTTGCAACATTGAGAGTCTGGGATTTAGCCCAGACGTTCTTGCTGTTATTCATGAGAACCCAGACGATGTTGATTTGATATCCATTATTGTTGAAAAGAGATAACATAATTATAATTATAATTATAATTATAATAAAGGTAATGCCAAAAAGTTATTAAATCATCTATTTGATTAAATAATTCATCTGAACCATCCATTTGATTATATAATTTGACCGTCATTTTTTTTTACCCATTTTAGACCTAACTGTCTTTGGCTCTTATTAGTATAGTAGAGTGATTAAATAATTCATCTGAACCATCCATTTGATTATATAATTTGACCGTCATTTTTTTTTACCCATTTTAGACCTAACTCTCTTTGGCTCTTATGAGTATAGTAGATATATAATAAATATATTAATTTATAACAAATATATAATTAGCATATATATAGATGTATAATATACATTATAAGATTAAAATATATATATCTCTAATGATTGTTTATCAAATTAAATTGAATAATAATTTTCACAATCTTATAATATGATATCTATAATATATATAGAAACATGGATTGTTATGCCGTGGACCCATGTCCACCTTGCAAGGTGGACCTGGGTCTACATTCACATACACTATACTCTACATTCACACTTTGTAAACTTCACATTCACATATTACAGGATTATATGATACTCTACATTCACACTTTGTAAACTCCACATTCACATATTACAGGATTATATGATACTCTACATTCACACTTTGTAAACTCCACATTCACACATTACAGGATTATATGTTTAGTAACTATATTACCACTCTTATGCATTCACACATTCAAAATTCTATATTCACAGGTCCTGTACTCTATATTCACAACTTAAAAACTCCACATTCACACATTACAGGGCTACAAGTTGCTAGAACTTCTTAACTCTATTACAGATTCACACATACATAACTCTACATTCACGATTTCTATACTCTACATTCACACTTTGAAACCCCTACATTCACACATTTCTAGGCAACTCTACATTCACACAATCATAAGTCTACATTCACGATTTCTATACTCTACATTCACACTTTGAAACCTCTACATTCACACATTTTTGGGCAACTTTAATTCAGCAATGTGTTTACTAATTTAATAAAAAAAAAAAAAAAAAAAAAGACAAAACGACGTAGTTTTGGACCCAGGTCCACCTTGCAAGGTGGACCTGGGTCCACGGCATAATTTGCCTTGAAGGGGATCTAATGATAGGCCTTAATAATACATGTGATCGAACTTGGTTTAGGCCCAATAAATTAAGAAAGGCCGGCCCAATAAATTAAGAAAATTTAGCCCAACAACCCGACCCAATAAAATTTCGTATATAAACATTTTCTCCCCCTAAATCTAATCATCAGAGGCCTATAATCACTTAATAGACGAAACAATGATCAGGTAATATTAAAATTTCAGTATTCATTGAGATTATTATGCCTTTGTTGTTAATTATCTGCTTCTCTTGCTGCATATAATTGTAGAACTAACTATTTGCCTCGTATCCTTGATCCTCCTGCCTTAAAAAAGAATTTCTGCAAATAGTGTTATTGAAATTTCAATCTCTCATTTGTTGATTTCGCTTTCATTATTTGTAAAGCATTGATTATTAAATTCAACAAGCTTTTGATCACAATTTAAAGTATGACTATTCAAAGTAACTAACATTTTTTTTCCAAGTTCACGACAAATGATGAAAAAACAATTCTGATGCCCTAATTTTATATAGAATTCTTAAAATTGATAGCAGATGATGAAGATTATGTTCTGATGGATTAGATTTTTATTTGCAGCAAGAAACTGTGAATATACATTATTAGTTTTAATGCTATCATCTGTATACAGAATGTTGCCTTAATTTTAAAAGTTGATGGTAGATGATGAAAATAGCATCATTCTGCCTTTCTAATTGATAAAAGATTTAGCAAAATTACATTATTTGAGTAACTTTATATTTTCAATTTATTTGAATTATGAGAACTATTATCTGATGCCCTATACTTGTTCTTTTCTTCATACGAAATATCTCGCTTGTTGCCTGCAACTTTCATAATTTCTTTTCTATCAAAGTTGCCATCATATTTTGGTAAAGTTGTTTGTTTTATTTTTTTCAGTGTTTTCAATTAAACTAAAGGGATAGGTGAAAAACAAAACACTATTCTGTTTAAAAGTGCCCTCAGAGTTTACAAACAGTGGGCAATCATGTTTTTTTTTTTTAAATAATTTTATGAGTAGAGAAAAACTTAAAAAAAAAAAAAACATTAAAAGAAAAAAGTAATCTCATTTATTTTTCCATTAGAGTAATTTTAAAAACTGGAAAAAAAAAACAGTAAGTATTTTTTGTGTGAGATAAAGTTTTTCCCAAGTTTCTTAATGGTTTCCAACTTTGACTTTTTAATCCTTTTGGATGAAGAAAACTGATACAACAGGCATCTTATGACAGCATCTGACTCCTGAGAATCTACTTCATTTTTTGTTGGCAATATCCGGATGTTATTTCAGGATAAAATAAGAAACGGTGCTCTAGAGTTCTTGTTTTTATATTTGATGCATTAAGAAAATGCAGAAATGTTTGACATTTTGACTTTATACTACAATACTGAAGCAATGAAATTAGGCAATGGGTAAAAATTCTTGTCATTCTTAAGTGAAGTGCTTGCGTGGTTAATAGTTAGTAGTTTGGTATACTTGGATTAGTTACAAAGACTTTGAGACTTTTGTGCATTCTACCTACTTGAGCATCATGGGCTGTGGGCTTTTCTCCCGTTTGCTTGTCTTGTCTTTGTATATCTGCATGCTAAACTAAATTGAGAAAAAGGGTCTTATGCGGGTGTTTGACATGAAAACTTAGAAGTGTGCTTGGATGGATTCTAACTTTTCTCTCCATTTCTCATCCTTGTGTTTATATCCTAGTCTATGCTCACTCTAAGCATTTTTGCCACTCCATCAGTCAACACCACAAGTTGCTCCTATCCAATTTGTCAAAGACGCAACTGTGAAATGAAATACAGTACCAAATATGGTTGAATGCTGTAAATCTTAATTCATACTCAACCTTGGAAACGCTTCAATGGCGACCACCGGCAGCTCGGAGTTCGATCCTCAGAAGATAATTACCTACAAATTTCCCGAGGTAGGTATCTATTCCTTTTTGTTCGCCTTCACTCCCGTCCCATACTAATTCCGTTCATTTTCTGATGAATTTCGGTTTTCCAGTCGACCTATACTTACAGCGAGAGGTACGCCCCCCAACTCCCTAACTAGCTCCTTCGCAGTTCATTTTTATTGTGTATTTTTCATTTTTTTTTAATGTATAGTTTGGTATATTTACGTGAATTTCACTCAATTATTTGAGCTGACTAAATGATTGATCGGTTTGGGAGAGCTACTGATGAAAAAAAACGTTTCCGTTTGTGACGATTTAGAGATGTTGCGCTGTATGCGCTCGGTGTTGGAGCGTGCGCAAAGGACGCCGTAGGTGATAAAGAGCTCAAATTTGTTTATCATCCCGATGGTCAGCAATCTATCCAGGTTGATTACAATCCGTTTGATGAAATTACGTTTAGAGGAAACTCTGTGTGTGTGCGTGTGTTGAAAGAGGGTGGGGGTGACAGTTTAGCGTGAATTCCCACAATTGGTGAAGTTTTGGAAAAAAAAAAAGTGAAATTCTATTGTTGCTGCTATGCAGATTCAAATTATATGATTAGTAATACTTATTGGCTCTTTTTTTGGTTCTCTGCTGACATTGTAGGTCTTGCCGACTTTTGCGGCTTTATTTTCTATTGGATTTAGTAAGGCAATTGCGGAGCTACCAGGCTTGCAGTAAGTCTTGAACTTCTTATGCAAGGAGATAGTTTTGTGTTAACTGATTTTGCTACATATTTGTTTCTGTGTACAGCATTTGTTAGGTGGTAGTACTGTTCTTCTAGCTGATACTTGGCAGTGTTGCTCTTTTTCTCTAGATATTGTTATAATTTAAAATTGGGCTAGGGTCACTCAACTGCGCTATAATGCACATGAGCCAAACCACACTAAAAGATTGAATCCAACCGATTAGCTAGTTTAACCCATAGCCTTATAAACCCATATTTGCTCTCTTATTTTATCAATGTGGGATTCTTAACAGATATGATCCACGCCTTCTGTTGCATGGACAACAATATATTGAGATCTACAAGCCGCTTCCTTCTAGTGGTTCTGTAAGATCCCAAACTCAAGGATTTATATATTTGTCTAGTGGAATTATGATTCATGTTTAATTTAGTGCTAAGTAGTATTGAAGTGAAATGCTTTCTTAAATTTTTCCGATCAATCATGATAGTAAAAAGATTCTGTTGAATTTTTTAAAAATAGACTTGATAGAAACTGGTGAAAGGCATAGATACTTGCATCCTGTATTAAGTTTGTGGAGTTTATCTTAACATAGACATTTCAATCCTTGCAAATGTTGTTTTGTTATTGAAGCCTATGACACAGATGTGAGACATAATTGAGGACAAAGAAGTCTTCCAAAGACTGATGATTAGATATAATACTAATAATATGAAATGTTTTGTATGATTTTGTTAAAAAACAGCATATTACAGTTGCTTTTCATGCTTTCAGTTATAAAAAAAATGGTTATTTTCCTTTTCTTTCATTCATTTGATAAAGTCATAGTAATTTCTTCTCAATAATGTTAATGCAGATAATAAATAGAGCAAGCATTGCTGGACTGCATGATAAAGGTCTGGTTTGAAAATGTAGACATGAATTGTTGTGTTACTGTGACTAAGGGGGGTGTATTCGATCTGGATTTGTATCGACTTTTGAAAACTTTTAAAGACTTTAACAGCCCGTTTGGACTGGAAAATATTTGAAGGAAATGGAATTCAAATTCCATGGAAATCAAATTACCAGGAAAACAAATTCCACTGTTTGGTTGGTGGAAAAGAAATTACTGGGAATATGAATTCCATTCTTTGGTTGGATTTTGAATGGTAAGGAATTATGAATATAAAGACCAATATGCCCTTAGAAATAATGATTTGGCTATATATACATGTGTAATTAATAAAGTTGGTTGAGGGTAAAATAGTCCAAAGCTTATACTTTCTTCCCACCTCCCTTGACAAACAAAATACCTAACTCTACTAAGGAATTTGTTTTCCTTCTTCTTTGGGAAGTCAAATTCCATGGAAGTCATTTTCCATCCAACCAAACAACATAATCTTTCATTTTCCTCAACTTTTTGGAAACCATTTTCCATGGAATTGATTTTCCATCCAACTAAAAGTCTGGTGTTATACTGTTATTCAATCTAGACTTTTTAGAGTCTTTAAAAGTCTATTGGTATTCAATTCAGACTTTTATTAGAAGTTTGTGGGTATTTGATTCAAACTAAGTCTTCTAATAATCAAGAATGGTGAGTGAGAAAGAAAATCCAAAATTGCTAAATACAAAATTAATTTGTTGCTTCAGAGTAGTACATGCAATAAGTGATCTATATTTGGGACTATTGGGAGTCATGCTCAATCTTTTGTAGGTTTTGATTTAGCACAAGTCAATCTCAATTAAGATCTCATTTTTATTGTGCAAAGTTTATGTGTTTTGAAGCTTTCACATAATCCTATTTCAAGTTGGAATGCATTTTAAGGATTTAATGGGTCTGACAGAAAACCTGAAATTTATTCATCCATTTTGACAGGTAAAGCAATTGTTCTAGAAGTTGAAATCAAGAGCTATGAGAAAGTGTCAGGTGATCTTCTATGTATGAACAGGTAGGTTCCTTTTATATGACTTATTTACAGCTTTTTTATTATGTAATTGTTACATTGATCACATTGCAGGATGGCTGTTTTTTTGAGGGGTGCTGGTGGCTTCTCAAAGTCTTCCAATCCTTATTCATATTCCAAATATCCAGCAAATCAGACTGCTGCTCCTAAAATCCCCAAAGGCCAGCCATTTGTTGTTTTTGAGGAATATTTGCAGCCACCACAGGCATGTAAAATAAAACAATTAAACAATTTGGAACTTATCATTGGTTAATCTTACTGTCTTATAGCTTCTTAATGCATCGTTTTCCTGTCATCTTATCATTTGCATGCTTGCAATCAATAGATTTTATCTCATTGAAATTGTAAAACCTGATGCCCTGATGGGGATGGGTCATGTTTTGACTTTACTTAGGGTGTGTTTGGTTGACGGGTTTTGGTATAAGCCTATAAGGTATGGGTATCAAAGTGATTGTTATTGTTTGGTTGACAGGTTTTTAGAATACTACTATGGGTTTGGAATACCCCATTAGGGTGTGTTTGGAAAGTAGGAAAATGACTTCTAGAAAATGTTTTCCGGAAAATGAGTTCATTTCCCGTGTTTGGATGTACTCTGGAAAACTGTCTTTGGGTGTTTGATTCATTTTTTGGAAAATGAGTGGAAAATGTATAATTATATATTTTTATTATTTTCTTTAAAATATAAAAATATATAAATTAATAATATTTATTATAAATAAGTTTTAAAAAAAAGGTGGGGGGTGGGGGGTGGGGGGTCGCTGCTCTGGTTTCCGACGGAAACCAGTCCGCCGGACTGAGGGAGCCATCCCTCTCTGTTGCACAATGCATTTTCCATGGCAACACCCAAAAAATGTGGTCAACGGAAATCATTTTCCATTGACCACGGAAAATAAAGGCTTTTTTCCGAAAAATGATTTCCTGAAATCATTTTCCGGATTATTAAATAAGGGTTTCCTTTCCCTTCCTCTTTTCTTCCCCAACTATTAATAATCATTCTCATTCCACCCTACTACCAAACATGCAAATTACTTTCACCAAAACCCATTACCCTTACCAAGTAGTTGATACCCATACCGATTCCGATTCCCATGCACGAACCAAACACACCCCTAGTCTTACTGATTAAATATGACATTTGAAACTTGTGCCATGATGCAGGCACTGCTGTACAGGCTCTCTGGTGATTACAATCCCCTGCATTCTGATCCCATGGTTGCAGACATTGCAGGGTAATATGTTTTTTTACCAAAAAGCTATCTCCCAATCCCAGATGCAGTGTAGAATCAAGTTATATTGTGGGTTAATAGACTTGAAACCAATTATTCACTGGTTCCTACTTCAATGTTATTCCCTCTGTTTACCCATACAAACACTTTTTTGCAAATAAAGAAAAAAGAATAAACTTTTACTAGGCTCGTGTTGTTGAACCTCCTTGGTCAGATTTTAATTTCATTCTCAACACCCCCCACAATAGTGTTTTTAATGTGTTTTATTATGCCATCTGGCTCTTTAAAAGTGAATGCAAGGGAAATTGATCCATTTCCCTTGAGCAACATGGCATAAAATCTTTCCTAGATGTTCTAAATGGCACTAAATGCTTAATGGTTTAGAAAATAGAAACTCTATGGTGCCTGAAATAAATAAAGGATAATCTTCTCCTCTTCTATTGTATTCTGCAAAATGCACATGTAAATCACTAGCCCTTTGTAGTCTACAGGTTATTTTTGTTAGTTATATATTTCCATTTCTAAAATTTAATTAAACATACTCTGCAAATCATGGAAAAGGAATTCTTTTGGCAATAAGTTGATTTATTTAAATAGTTGTCCTTCTGGATCTTTTACCTTCCAATGGCTACAGATTTGTCACTAAATTATGTTTACCAGTCTTTGGCCATAAACTTACTAGTATGTTATTTTGTTCTTTTCTTTTTAATCACTTAATCCCAGGTTTTCTCGCCCAATTTTGCATGGGCTGTGCACACTTGGATTTGCTGTTAGGGCTATCATAAAATGTATCTGCAAAGGGGATCCAAACATGATAAAGAACATATCTGGCAGATTTTTATTACATGTGTATCCAGGTGAAACCTTAATGACAGAAATGTGGCTGGAAGGTTTAAGGTAGGTTACAAGAACTGTTTACGAAGCTAAGATTTATGTACGTAAATATATTCGTGTATATACTCCCTAGTTCGAAAACCTAATCAGTGGAAAATATGCAGGGTTATATATCAGGTGAAGGTGAAAGAGCGTAAAAGGGCAGTGCTTTATGGTTTTGTAGATCTTCACCGTTTAAGTTCATCTCTGTGACCGGAGGTTCTGTTTTCTCCTCTATGAAATATGTTATATGTGTAACTGGAGGATCGGAGTTTGTTTCTCGTTACACAACACATAATAGTTTCACTAGATCTGCCTACACACAAGTAGACATTCTTGCCGTTAGTTCTATCATTCCACGTTTATTATCCTGAATAAGATACATCAGATTAGATGATGTTTTCAAAATGTTGCTCCCTATTATGCTAGCTTATGTGCATTGGTTATATTTTGAACCCAACCCAAGTATTCTTCCTCAACAACCGAGAAATTGGTCTGTGTTACAGGCTGCAGAGGAAATGAACCACACAGCACACTCAGTGTATTCCCTAAGGGGGCGTTTGGTTCAGGTTATATAAGATAACTAAGGTTATATTTGCTTGGTAATATAAGATTCCCATGTTTGGTTCAAGTTATGTAAGATGCCCAGGGAATGTAAGATAACCTCTCGATGAAGTTTTTAGCTATTGGAAGGGAATGTGAGATACACCCCGATTTCTTAGGTAATCTCACATTCCCTTATATTATTCCTAATATTGAGCTTTTGGCATTTTAATCAATTTATCTTATTTCCGTTGTCTTATTTACCTAGTTCAATTTTAAACCAAACACAGGAATCTAACATTCCCAGTTATCTAACATTCCCAGCAATCTAACATTCCCTAAGGTAATCTAACATTCCGTGAACCAAACGCCCCCTAAAGTTTTGCGTTGGTTTACTATTTATGCTAGTTATATGCATTAGACGTGTACGAAGATAATATGAAGTTATTCCCTTAAGCTTTGCAGTTGTTTATCATTTATGCTTGCTTATAAGTTTTCCCTCTTTAGTACTGATAAATTTATGTTAAATGCTTGAAGCTTCGCTCATCTTGTACTTTTGGGCGGAGATACAATGGCGGCAGCTGCCCCCGTCACCTCCCACCTCCTTTTATATATATATATATATATATATATATATATATATATATATATATATATATATATATATATATATATTGTTGGAAAATTGCACTAAAAATGGCATTTTAAGTGGCCATTTTGTGGTATAAATATTTGCGGGTCCACTTCCAATTTTGGGTCGGGTCAAAGTGGATTCGGGTTCTTCGTTCTTAGACGAAGAGATCGATATATTATACGCTCAAAATGAATAATGGGTGAATGAGAAATTGATTTTCAAAGTAGACCCATTTGAGATGGAATTCAAGTGTGGAAAGCTTATGTAGCTTTGTCCCACATTGGATTGGAATGAACTTTTGCACCACTATATATACAAGAGTCTTTTCATGACTAATTAACTTGTATAGCATAGATGCACTCTCTCACGCGCAGGGGGGTGCAAATCAAATTCCAAAATGAGTTCGAAAGGCTTGAACTTGTGTGCGCCGGAAAAGTGGCTGGCCTTGCGGGATGAGATCGAATTGATCTCTCGTTCGAGACATCAAATGAACTGACCTCTCGAGAGGTAGTTCAATGTCTCGAACCAAGTCGCGTACGAGAGCGATATCGCGCAGCCCCATGTCTCGCGAACCAATTTGATGTCTCGAAGCCAGCACTTCTCGACGTCTGATGTCTCGAATAGCGACTTTGGTGACCTCTCAATTGCGACCGTTCACCTGCTGGATCCGTTCAGAAATAACTCTTAATTTTACGGAGTTAATGTCATTAATTCCAATCTTTATTTTAGAGTTTATTTCTTGGTTAAATGGATTAAGAGTGGTGTAAATAGGTTGCTAGTGGTTACGAATGGGAATTAAATGTCAGGTTTAATGCAATGATCCCATCCTTCACTACATATTCGTTGTGAGCAGCAGGTTTGAAAAACACACAACAAGAACACACGAATACATTACTTTCTCCTCAAAACCCTGCTCATATTTCCTTCAAGCCATCTGCGTTCTTCCCACGGTTTAGCTCGCCGGGTCCAAGTTTGAGTGCACAAACGGCGGATCGTAGCACGTTTTATCCTGGGAAGCCTAGGCCGCAACGTTCCAGCACCTCGGGAAGCGGCAAATAAGGTTTTAAGGATAGTGACAACACGACTCGTGCTTTCAACCACCCCGAAGTCCATACAGTTCACCCGTCTTCTTCCAAGGCCACTCAACCGAGCGTGGTATCTTCATCGCAAGTAATTGTTTAATCCTACGTGGATTATTTTTCCGTGTAATTTGTATTGCTTTCGATTTTCCATTTTCTTGTATTTCCGATTGTCAGAGTGGATTTTCTCTAACATATATATATATATATATATATATATATGGTCATGTTCAAGTGTGGCCGTGCTCTTAGGTGTGAACAGTGCGGCCTCACCACTATGTATACAGATATACACCACTCAGTGTTAGAAAATGCACCACACAAATATGCATCGTTAGGGACGCCTCACCCAAAAACACACCACTAGGTATGCAAATATACACCACACAGTATTAGCAAATGCACCATTAGGGACATGGGAGTTATGGTGCATTATTTTGGGTGTGTGGTGTGTTTTATGGTGTTTTTGTGTATTTTCATTGTGGTGTGTTTCTTAACATTGAGTGGTGTATTTCGTAACATTGAGTGGTGTGTGACCGCACGGCCACACCTAAGAGCACGACCACATTTGATTAATATTCTATATATATATATATATGTATATGTGTATATATACACATTAGCAGTAAAATTGTGTATAAAATCTATATTTATGTACAGATTACTAAAGAATTGAGCAGCTCACCAACCCATTATAGGGTTATAAACAACTAAAGACCAATATTTGTAATCATTTCAGTTCCATCTTATTACTAAACATGTAAAATATTTTCACCAAAATTTATTACCATTACTAAATATTTAATTTTTATTTCGATTTTGATACCTATGGGTGAACCAAACGCGCCCATAGCATGTTAATGGCCTTAAACATGATGGACAAAATCTACTAAAGCATATTTGAGTAGATCCATATAGGCAATTTATATCGCGGCACGGTAGACGATAGTGTAATATACCGAATTTAATTTTATAAAGTACAAAATTTATGTTCATAATGCACATAATTATATAATTGAGAACGCATACTTAACATAAAACACAAAATTCATGTTCATAAATCTGTGCGGACTTCTGTGCATGACCTGTTTTAACACGAAACAAAGAATTAATGGATTAGGGGTGTGTGCAATAGAGAGTGGTCTACTATGTAGGATCCATACTAACACGTAAATGAGAATTAACGGATTATGAGTGTGTGCTATTGCGTTTGTTCTACTCCCGTTGTGCCATGTATGTGTTCCATTATTCAGTGGAGGTTGTGTTTAGTAGTTTTTTGAACCTGTGACCTCTCACTAAGGAGGGCCGTAGCCCGTAGCTATGCCGCTTGACCACAAGGCCTTTGGCCAGCCATTTTAATTTTAAAACGAAAGATACTATTTTCTTGCCACCCATCTCTTTATTTTGTGTGTGTACTTGTTTTGTTTTGCAGTAGTGGGTGTGTTCTTTGTACTGTGCAATAGATAGTGGTCTACTGTGCAGGATCCTTATTAACACGAAACGGAGAATTAATTTGAGTTTAAAACCGCTCAGGTACCGTATGTAGATCGTATTCAGGGTGGTGGTTGCACAGTCCCACACACTCTACCATCTTTTGTGGGGTGGGACTCCATTTTGATAAAGGAAAGGGAAGAGTGGGAAAAACTTATAACCAATCGTCGGAGTCTCCATCCACGGTGGCGTCTTTGCACTATGCAACGATGGAGGAATTCCCGTCCCTTTGGAATATTGTTTTCCCTTTTTTAAAACCACATATCAATTACATGCGTACCAATGTACCATTGCACATTAAGCTAAAATTAAATTTGATTCAAAACTCAATTAAAACTTAACATTATTTTAGTCTACTTCAATGGATCACAGATGCACAAGGACTCATGGGGAAGGTGGATTCATGGGAGCAACGACATATATATATATATATATATATATATATATATATATATATATATATATATATATATATATATATATATTCTTTATTTTCTCGCCATCTTAATGGAGAGAGGGAGAGAGAGAGAGAGAGGGAGGGGGGAGGCGACTGGAAGATGGCGAGAAAATAGAGAATAGAGCTCCTCTCCGGTGAACCCAACAGTGGCCAACATAGACTGAGCTGCAGCAGATCGACCAACACAGCGACGACGACCCATATTTTAACTAAGTTAGCCCAACCCAATTTGAATAATAACTAGACATATGGAGGGCTAACCAGCCCATAACACCATTGATCATTATACAGTGGACCGTGGCCAAAACGACAATTGTTACGTTCTGCTGCACAATAAGTTTTTTTTAGTGATGTTGTAATGAAACTATAATGTATATAAAATGAAATTGAATAATAGGTATCACATATTGAGTATAGATTTTCAAATGAAGCTGTAGTTAAATAAGAATAATACTTTAGTGGTGTCGTAATGAAACTACATTGTGCATAAAATGACATTAAATAACAAGTCTCACATATTGAACGTATATTGTTAAATAAAATTGTAGTTTAATTAGAATAATACTTTTAGTGGTATTATAATGAAACTACAATGTGTATAAAATGAAATTGAATAACAAATCTCACACATTGAGTATACATTGTCAAATGAAACAATAGTTGAATAATAATGATATTTTAGTTGTACTGTAATGAAACTATATTGTGTATTTGTATATCAAATGCAACTAAAACTATAACTAAGTTAAAATGATATTATAATAATATTGTAATAAAATTACAGTGTGTATAAAATAAAACTGCATAACTAACTTTGTCGTTTACTGTTACTAACAAAAAAAATTTAAACGACATCATTTTTGCCATGGTCCATGTGGACCACGGTCCCCTGTAAAATTTTCCTAACGGCTGACACTTCTAAAGAGCAAGAGAGAGAAAGAACTAAGCGTGAAAAAAAAAATATTATATAATATCTTCTAAGTAAAAATCTAGAATTTTACACAAAAATAGATCATTAAAGGGAATTTGATAATATGAAGACACAACCATTAAGTTCTTAACTTGTTTCCTATCTATGTCAACAAAAGGAAAAGAATAATCTCAACTACACGAAGGGGAAAAAAAAAAAAGATTCATACACAAATTATCAGTCCTCATCCGAACTCTCATATGCTGCTAACAAGCTTGTAACAGGATTATCCACCTTTGTTTTATTTGTGGCTTCATCATTCAATCTAGCCAATGACTCTTTCTTGCATTCTGTATCAAGCCTGCTAGGAGATGTGTGTGTTCTTGAAGCTTTGGAGGGCTGACTCCCTTCAGACGGTGAAGTGACTCTCTGTCGCTTAGGTTTGACCTCGACCACCCTTTTCAGTAAATCATGCTGCCTGTTAGCCACCAAACATTAATGCATGTTAACGTCGTAGCCCGTCCTCCAACTTGGGTAAAAAAAAGAATAACAAAAACAAAAAGAATGTGCAAAAGAAAAGATGCGCTCATACCTGATCCCGCTCTTTGCCTTTGGCTCAACACGAAGTGGAAGGGGTACTGAAGCTGGTGAAGAGTCAGCTACAGCTTTGTGTAAAGTGGTCAAAGATTACATAAAAGGTGCAAATAAACCACACACAACAAAAAGTTCATCGAGTCTTTGCTTTCTTAGGTTGAGTCAACAAGATGACTTGCACAGAGGATATTTAATTGGCATCAACCAACATTTGAACAAAACATATCTCACTAAAACGGCATGCACTATATGAAATTAAATTAACAGCCACAACTCTAATGGATGGACATATGGCATCTGAATTGCCTGAGACAGTGTAGTACAAGTTTTTATGTAACCCAATTAGAAGCAACCAGTAACATCACCAGAAAATAAAGATTTGAGGATTCTTCTACAGTCTAAAGATGAAGTAAAAGAGAAGGGGAGTAGAAGATGGTAGAACCGTGTTAACATAACATGATATTTGCCTACATATAACTCCACAAAGCATATATGCCAACTCCAATTGTTTGCAAAGAGCATTTGACCACTTCCTCTGGTTTTGCAAGTCGGTTCCTTATTTATCATTTTAAATGGCATTGTAGAAATATTATTTATTTATTTTTATTTTCTAGAAGCAAATCAAAGAAGGAAACAATAGAGAAGGATATCTTGAATGCTGCAAAAGCACGTTTTTCAGTGCGCCTCAAAAGGCGTTCTGCATCCTCCTCAGCTTCCATCTGCTCCTTGAGATAAAGCAAGTCATCACTGTCCAGGGCTGCACATTTAAACTTAGATACACTTAAAAAAACAGTAATGAATATTATCTTTGTTTGATGCTTGACCATACGTGTTCTAGAAAGGCAAAGGAGAAAAGGGCTGAGGAGAAGATATAGAAACAAATTACAGAAGAAGGGAGTGAGAATAAATACCGCCCCGTCCATGAAGATAGCCTCCACGTTCTCCAGCAACCTCTTGCATCTGAACATATCAAGTGCCCCGTAGGATAAGCCAAGATCCCTGCCAGGGCATGTTATCAGAACACTTCTCCACATTTAACGTTGAAATATAGACATTATGGACTAGGGCAAATAACACCACTACCACTAAAAATGGAAAAGCCACCTACCTCCAAAAGAGAAGAGTTAAACATGATCTAAGGTCTGACATTTGGTTCATCTGCCAAACCAAGCTTATAAGAATGTAAAAGGTTTCGAGTTCCTTTCAGTTAGTCACAATACCCTTTAGCCTTTAGGATAAAGGTGTCCACTTGGAACACACATATTACACAGGAAGTACTACTTGAAAACTGCCTAGATACAAAGTAGAATTAAATCCCAATTTAGGACTCTACTACATTGGCATTCCTGATTTAGTCCTTGACTAATAATTTGACCTTATTTTGCCGTTGACTTTAGTGGTTGTACCCAACTTTGTCCTCTATTACCAATTCCATCTTATCTCCATGAACTTTGAGAACTAAAAGATAAATTACTATCTTAACAAATAGTCGAATTCTCAAGTTAAAGTTAACCAATCACTGGTTTTGCTATGGCTACTAGATTTAGGCAGGACACTCAACATCCAAATCCCCATTGAACTGTCTGAGTGTGTTTACAAGAGTTTCAATGGAATTAGTAACAGAAGAAATCTATTGGAGGATAGTAACTTACTGTTTGGCCCTCACATAACAGATGAGATGGAATTGTAGATGGAGGACTAAATTGGGCACAATCACTAAAGTCTAGAGCAAAATTAAGTCAAATTATTAGTCAAAAACTAAATAGAAATATGTCTACATAGTTGAGGACTGAATCATGAATTAACTCATACAAAGTATTACTTGCAATACACTGATATATGACATAATTTTCTCCATACTTCCAAGTGGTGAAAGATATTGATCAAAATATACTTTTTCCATCTTCCCTTGCTTTATGTAATATATCTATTTTAGCAGGAATAAGGGGAAGGCAATAATAATTAGAAGGCTCTTCCACTTTTGCCATGTGTGATCCCTTTAGGGTGAGAAAAAGGGAAGACATTTTAAGGATCAGAGATTGTATTAGAGAAAATAAAGAATTCTTGCCTGTTGCCTCTATACTTTTGTTATGAAGGAAAGTAAAGGAAATATAGCAACTTGTTCATTAAATAAATATTTCTTCCCTTAGAGTAACTATAACTACAAAAACAAATCAAATATAAGTACACACAAACACACAGTGTACAATATGAGGCATTTATACCAATAAAAAATTGTCTGGATCAAAATTCAGTAAAAACAACCAACAAGGCTATGTTAAAGAAACCAATTCTTTCACTCACTATACTCAAGAAAAGTGAATTGCAATTTCATTATTGGAATTCACAAAATCAATTAAAACTGAGCAATCTTCAAATATTCATCCCAATTTTAAAATTTTTCTTCCCTTGCTAAAGGAAAAGGGTGGGGGTTGTTCTATCAGGACTTTTGAATTCCAAGTCTGCAATGATAGGATAAGTGCTTATTTGGCCTAGGTGACCACTTCCTGAAAAAAAATTGTTTCTTTATAAAACCTTTAATTTGAAGCAACTTGAAAAAGAGCTCTTTACTCCTATCTGCCATTCTACCTTGAAACAATATTTTACATTTTTGTGCCTGGCTAAGCTCCTAATTTTGGAGTGGATAAGGTAACAAATATATGTTGTGTAAGAGAAGCAATTAATGGGTTTACTACGAAAATGTTTTTCTGGCCATTAGCGGTTAGCCTATTACACTTATTACTTCCTTAATTCCACCTGTAGCAAATTTTCAATATGAATTTTGGAGACAGTCATTTTAGAAAAGAGATTTTAAGAAGAGTTAAGTGGATGGAGATCAATATGAAAACCTTTGGGTTTAGTGATTTACCATTGGAACTTGACCACTAACATGAATGAATTCCAGGAGAATAAGAGCCAGATTCCATGATCTTTGCGTTAACTTAGTTTTCTATTTTTTGCACCCAACAATATATTAAACTCTCCTTGTGTAGCATGCACTATGTTAGAGAAGTCTTGTCTATTCTCCTAACTATACTTGAAAAACATTTATGAGTGATGCCAATAATCCAGTATGGGCAGTTGTGTAGTTTTGCCAATAAGCGACAAATTTGAACATCTTTCATATGATCTGGTATGTTTGCAGCTACTCATTATTTCTTTCACTACTCACTAGTCTTTAATATATCATCTTTCTATAAGAAAAAAATATATCATCCTTAGTCCCAAAGATGATACGGAGTATCATTTTACCTATCCAATACACACACATGTATGTGTGTGAGTAAGATCATATTTCATTAGGTTATGCTAGCTTCTTTAACCACAAAGACTATTAACAAATAACAACTCTCTCTTCCTCCTTCTTCCGCTCTTTCTGCGCTCATAATTTACATTTCCATTTCCTACAGTTGATGATCTAGCATTCTACATTACAGTCTATAGCATCTGATCTTTACCACCAAGCTACAGCATCAACTACTTGTAATTGCATCATTTTCATTTCAGTCACTCAGTTTTATTTCAATTCACCCAAATTCAAATTTGCACAAAAATTCCTTAAAATTTTTAATGCCTTCATTTACACACTATATGAATTGAAGTACTGAAGTACACCATCAACCAAGGACACAGCGACACACTGAGTGGATTTCTCCAGTCCATCCACTAGTAGAACAGTTGTATTGGCATCTTAGTCGCACACACTTGACACTCCCTAGTTCTTTCTCCTCAAACAGATAAACTGTAACTTCCAAAAGACTTCAAACTTGATTCCTGACAGTTGGTTTTGATATCTCTTCCCATTTTACTAAACAGAACCAAGACTTTACTACAGCATTTTCCTAGATTGTATAAGATTTACTACTTTTTCCATACAACCTCATCAAAATATTACACTGTGTCACTGTTACATTATTATAATAATAATAATAATAATAATAATAATAATAATAATAATAATAATATAATAATAATAATAATAATAATAATAATAATAATTATTATTATTATTATTATTATTATTATTATTATTATTATTAAATGAGTATAAAAAAAACTTTCAATTATAGAGACTGCCCAGGTAAATGTAAGCTTCCATAATCCTTATAGAGGCATGAGTTTCATTAGGTAGATAATTTTTCCTCCTATCTTACCTTAATTGCTAGTAATTCAGCAAAAGAGCAGATTGTTCTATAAATGCATGTTCATCATAGTAGTTAAATTTTTTAAGAAGAAAAAAAGGGCAGAAAGAATATGCCATAATCATCATGTACCTTAACCGAGTAACGGATTCTAATTGGTAAAACATTAACCAAGCAGAAATTACATTAATGAACTTATTAAAACTCTGTAAATTTTGTTCTGAAGTTAAAAGCCGGAGGAGAGGAGAAGCGGGATTCGCTAACCTTGGCAACCATGCGCTGGAAAGTAATCTCCTCGTCATCTATTTTGTCCTTGTTTTTCCCCCATTTCTTATCTGAAAATTTATTATTGGAAGAAAATCAAATTTTAGTCTACGAGATTGATGCAACTCTCTCTATCTCACTCTCTCTCTCTATCTCGACGAATCCAAACAGCAGAAATAGCAAATCCAACACTTCATAGGGATTGATAGGTAGAGAGCTCGAAAGCAAAGGAATGAATGAATGAGAACGCAAACCTTTAGGGTCGGTAAGATTAGTGTATTCTCGAACTTCTTTTCCTGCCATTGTTGCACTCGTGAAGGTTTGGATGAGCAATTATTCGGTTATTTTCTCGTTCGGTGAAGATTGAAGATGAAGATCGAGTCGGAAAACGTTAGGGCTTGTTTTGTTTTGTTTTGAACTGCGCAGTTGTGTTTTTGCCTTCTCGCACGACGTCGTGTGTCGTATTCTCAATTGGTTTAATTATTAATAGTATAGTATTTCCACTCGAGCTTTGTACGGAATGAATTTGTTATAATATGTGAATAACATTTATATCGTAATACAATTGTGTAAACCGTAATATAAAATATTATATAATGTAATTGGAGAATTGAGTTTAATTCATTGTGTTTTGTGATGTTATTATTGCTTGAATATGAACAAAAAAAAAAAATTCAAATAACTTGAATATGAACAAATAATTACCAATTAATAACAAGCATGTAGATATACGCATTTGGTGTTGATACATTAAACAATTTGCATATCAATGTTTAGGATTTGTATTAGGGAAAATTGCATATTTAGTCCCTGAGTTATAGAGGTAGTGTAGACTCAGTCCCTGAGTTATGGCCGTATCCGAGTTTAGTCCCTGAGTTATTCGCGAAGTGGCGAGTTTAGTCCCTGGCCATTAAATTTGACGAAAAAATTAAAAAATATTCAAAATTTGAGAGGTAAAATAGGAAATTCACATTTTATTCTTCTTTTTATATCAAAAACACTTTTACAATATTATTTTTCACTTCTTAGCCTAATTATTTTCAAGATTCTTCAATTTTAAAAGCATTTTAATAACTTTCAAATGACTTGTTAGGAACCTGGCTCTCGTATAACATACTTAAGACTTAACACAAATAAAGAAATGCAAGACCATTGTATTTAGGTGTATGAAACACACTATCCTAACAATTTTTTATTTTTTTACTAAGTAACAAATGTAATAAAATTAAAAAAATATGATAGTGTGTAGCAATTTTATTAAATTTGTTGCTTAGTAAAAAAAATAAAAAATTGTTAGGATATTGTGTTTCATGCACCTAAATACAATGGTCTTGCATTTCTTTATTTGTGTTAAGTCTTAAGTATGTTATACGAGAGCCAGGTTCATAACAAGTCATTTGAAAGTTATTAAAATGCTTTTAAAATTTAAGAATCTTGAAAATAATTAGGCTAAGAAGTGAAAAATAATATTGTAAAAGTGTTTTTGATATAAGAAGAAGAATAAAATGTGAATTTCCTATTTTACCCCTCAAATTTTGAATATTTTTTAATTTTTTCGTAAAATTTAATGGCCAGGGACTAAACTCGCCACTTCGCGAATAACTCAGGGACTAAACTCGGATACGGCCATAACTCAGGGACTGAGTCTACACTACCTCTATAACTCAGGGACTAAATATGCCATTTTCCCTTTGTATTAATTGGTTTAATTACTTCGTTGTGTAGCAACTCAATTATAGAAATTATATGTACGCAAGATCTATGTTTTTATATAGATATATAAAAAAAATTGTCATCTTTGTATAAAAAAAAAAGAATATATAATATAACTTTTTTGAATTACATATTATTGAAAACTTCTTTGTAGACGACATTGGTTGTAGTAAAAGAAGTTTGTCCATATTCGTCTAGAGCTAAAACTTTCAGACCATTAGGATGAGTTACTCGCGAAAAAGCCATGTACAACTGACTGTGATAAAAGACCGATTTTTTTAGCAATAACCCAACGTGAGTTAGTGTTTGACCCTGACTTTTGTTGATAGTCATTGCATATGCAAGCATCAACGGAAATTGTTTACGCTGGAACTTGAAGGGCAATCTCGTATCAGATGGGGTGAGAGACATTCGGGCAATAAGAACTTTGGTTCCTTTATGTGTCCCATTAACTATTTTTGCTTCCACAATATGATCTGTCAATCTTGTGACAATGAGGCGCGTACCATTGCAAAGACCAAGAGAGTGATCTATGTTCCGCAATAACATAACAGGTGCACCGACCTTTAATATCAATGAATGATTGGGAAGCCTAGGCAATCTCAGACTATTTAAAAATTCAGGAGTGTGTACTTGTGATAGATTTTCACCGTTTGATTCTGCTTTACACAAAGAGTCACAACTTAAATAAGTTCGACCTTCTGCAGTGTTCATGTTGCACATGTATTGATTAATTTGATCAACCACATATAAAGTCGGTGAAATGATCGCTCGCCCTTCTAGGTCCAACTCATCAATCATGCCATATCTCATGCTTGGGAATGTGCTTTCCACTATAGTTGCTATGGGATCATGTCCATAGTTTAAGAGAAACCTTGGCGGAATATCGATTTCAGACAACCCATTGTTTACAACCCATGTTATCCCATCTCCTATGTTTGCAATCCATTTTGAAAACCAATCAACCGTCTGCCTATCTTCCTCTAAATCTAAGCTCCGTAGTCTCAAGTTTTTCGTGAGTCTCAATACCTTGCAATTTGTCCAAAGGTATGAAGAATTAATAGTTGCTCCGACAACTATCGGTCTCGTTGTTTTGGGAATAACTGGAAGAATTTGTCTAAAATCACCGCCCAAAATTACTGTTTTTCCACCAAATGTCTTTTCAACACTACCCGGTATGGCAAACCTCATGGTTTTGTCCAAAGCCTCAAAACAGTGTTTGTGAGTCATTGGTGCTTCATCACATATTATCAATTTGCTTCTAATTATAAGTTCAGCAAAGTCACTGCCTTGCGATTAGTACTGTCAAAGCGGGCCGGACCGCCCCACCGCGGGCCAAATTTCTGGCGGGCTTTTGCGGGCCGGCCCGCGGGCCAAAATTTGTGTAACCCTAACCCGCCCCGCGCGGGTTCGCGGGCCCCGCAAGCCGGCCCGCGGGCTTTTCATCATCTTCTTCTTTTTTGTTAATATACATTCACAGTGTATTACTGTGAATATATATATATATATATATATATATATATATATATATATATATATATATATATATTCACAGTGGAGTGTGAATATATATATATATTCACAGTACATACTGTGAATATTTATATATTTATATAAATTTTTTTTATTTACTACTTAGCTCGCGGCACGCGGGTCAATTTTGGCCCGCCCCATTAGGCCCGCATTTTCGCGGGCCTATTTTTTCATGACCCTAATCCGTCTCACCGCGGGGCGGGTTCGGGCCAGTCCGCGGGTTTTGGCCCACTTTGACAGCCCTACTTGCGATATATTGCACGTGGAATCTTCATTCAATGAGAGTGGTATAGCAAATCTAGAATGCATTGTCCTTCCTCCAGGTAATAATAAAGATGCTATTCCACTTGAAGCAACATTTAGAACGATATCTCCGCGGCTCCTTATCATTGAGGATAACGTCATCCACACGAATGTCTTGCCTGTTCCTCCGTAACCATACACAAAGAAGAGTCCACCTCCATTACAATTAATATCATTCATCACAGAGTCGTAAACATTCTTTTGCTCATCCGTCAATTGTGTTACTAATGTTTCATGCTCTATCTTCAACGATTCCTTATCATACGCCAACTCTTCAGCTATCAACATGTTTTCCATAAACCCGATGTTGATTTCATCTGGAAGTGGCATTTCTGAAAAATCTCTCAGACTCTTCGCCCACAAAGATAACAATTTCTCCAACTCCACAAGAGCAAACTGTTTCTTATCGGAATCTGATAACAACAAATCTTGATGGTCCAAAAAAAATGATCAAATAATTTCATTTTATAAAAAATAAATAATGAGAAGCAAATGAATAAGTGGAATAAATTTTTTGTATGTCGAAATACCTGGATTGTTCATGCGACGTCGATGATAAAACTGTGCATCTTCTGCAAGAAATTCCCAAACAGCATCCCATACGACCTCTGGCCTACTGATTGTACTTGAACTCAGAAGCGTAGCAAACAATCGTCTTAAAGCAGACGTGGAAGCCAGTAACTCGAATCAGTTATGCCGTCGATGTACTCCTTGTCATCATCTAATAAACCATATTCATAACATGCATCTCTATATGATTTGTGAATGACCCCAGCAACAGTGCGTATATCATCGTGGCTTGAAGATCCATGTATTAGATTTAAAAGGCATCTTAGATAGTATAATTCTCCACATCCTAGCGGAACATAGAACAATCGTCCTATGGAAAATCCTCTCTTCCTTGGTTGCCATTCACGCAGATCTTGTTTCCAAACAAACTTACTTGGGAACTCTGCATAAGTGACAGAACGTACATCTTCGTATTTGTTATTTGCCTCAAACCAAGCTGTGAATTGGCTCTGCTTAACTGTTTGGTTCTCCACAATCTCATCGAGTGTCTGATCTTCACCATAGACAACATTCTGTTAGTGCTCTAAGTGAAAATTTAACATTTCCACAGGTGGCGTCCGATAATGTATCACATACCTAAAAAGCCTCCACGTTGCTTCACATGCTGATATGTACCGACAATCATAGTACATGTTAATTTCATCAACCACATCACCATTGCGTCCATTTGTAGAACTACTCATGAACTCTGCCATGTCCCTATCATTTCTCTTGTTCACGTATTTGAACAAATATTTAATAGATCTGGATTGGTTGCACCATTCAACGTTAATATGTGTGCGATATTTTAGGAGCAGATGTTTATTATGCGCAACAACATAACGATTATCAAGTTCGATTCCATTCTTAGCGATTATACGCCCATTATCACGCCTTTTGTAGATCGGGTAACCATCTTTATCCAAATACGTATGAGTAACATATTTTTTGGAAAAAACTTTGAACATTTACCATTTATCATACAGGGCAAATTCTTCCGAAGTTGTCCGCACGGTCCGTGCAACATGAATTCGCCGACTACGTCATGGTACTCAGTGTCAGCATCTGGGTCAGGAATTTCAGCTGAAATAATAGCATCAATCTCGGCTGCGGAATTAGCCTGTTTATTGTTTTGGCAAATAGCAATATGTGTGCGTGGGGAAGTCCCCTCTTTTGGAATTCAATAGTGTAGATAACTTAAAATAAAATAAATAAAAATGAAGATTAAAGTTTATATATTTAACTTAGATTTAATTAATACAAATTCAAATATGTATGATAATGAAATACCTCCACATATGTCGCCAAACAACTTTTGTGTTTTGATGTCTTCAATCATAGCATCAAGTTTCATTTTAAACACGCGACAAATAATATCGGGTTTATCCTCTGGTTTAAGGCCACGGTGGGCAACATACCGCTCATTCTCAGGCCACTTCGGGTTGCAAGTGAATGTTATGAACAAATGTGGATAACCGATTTATCTGCATATTTCCATTGCATCTTGATAGTTCTGAATCATATACCTGGCTCCACCTGTGAATGATGATGGTAGTATAATTCTTTTACCCCGACCGATAGGGTCTAATTCTCCCCTTGTTAATGCATCGCTCAATCCTTGATAAGCTTCACAACGCAAAGCCTTCTGATGAGTTCTAATGTAGATCAATCGTGCAGATTATCATTGTATATGCATCAACCAAGTATTGTTGAAATAACCTCCTAGAATACAATAATGTATGGTTTTCATTTACTCTCTCATGTATATAGAATGAGAAATACTCTTTAGGACTAATTCTTTTCTTACCACCATGATGTCATTGGTGCCATGCATCAGAGAATGAAATATCTTCACGGTAACCATCTTCACCGTATGGGAACAACAAAGGATACTGTAGCGGCAGATACGAAGGGTTTAATTGGTTTATTCTCTTCAACTGCCCAGTCCTGCTCTGTATCAATATGTCTAGATCACCCATTGATGGGTCCAGATCCCCGACAATAAGTGCAGCTACCTCATTAGCGCTTGGTAAATTATATGTCTTTCCATCTTTGCTCCGCCTGCCAATTAAATTCATCTTAACCTCAACAACTAGGTTAGATTGGATCTCGGTTCTTGCCATTCTGAAACATTTGACCAAAACATTATTTTGGTCCAACATGTTTTTTAATTTTTCCACAATATCTTCGCGGATATCACCTGAGTTATTATCTCGTCTGCATAAGAAAAAAACAGGACTAAATAAATAATACTCCCTCTGTCCCATTTTACCTGTCCTATTTACTATTCATTGGTCAAACCAACACTTCATTCTTTGCTTATTTTCTTTAGTAATTTTTTATTATTTTTAAATTTAATTTTTTGTGTTTAATAGTACTTTTAATGTAGTTTTTAAATATATAAATTTTATATATTAATGTTAAACTTAATAATATGAAAAATTGGATTAAAAATAACTTCAGTCAAGCCTCGTTAAACGAACCAGACATCCTTTTTGGGACGGAGGTAGTATTTGAATATCTTTATGGATAACGAATGAAAGTTAAAATGAATTTCTTAAGAAAACATACCTGACAGAATTGATGTGATTGTTAATCTCATTATCTGTGTCGTAAATATATAGTTGCGCAAATTTTGGGGTAGACCCTTCTCCTGGAACTAAACTTCCAATGCAGTGATAATTTTGACCGCTAATTCTAAATACCGGAGGTGCGTTACCAGTGTTGATTGACCTATCCACTCTACCACCTAGAGATGTGAAGCAAACCATGTTGTTATACCTTCAAATATTATTGAGGAAGTGTGTGTTATGTTCAATATGACCAAAGTATAAGTTCTGTAGCATAGGAGGAGGATCCTTCATGCGAGGTAATTGTATCTTGCCCTCGTAACAACACTTTGTGTATTTCGACAATCCGCGTGTAACATTTTGATTTGAGTGCTCTTGGCGCCAAAATAAGGCACCACAATAATTACACGAATGAGAAGCATCTCCAAGGTCGAAATACGAATCTAGTAACGTAAATAATTTATAATTAACATATATTATTTGTGTTGTGTAAAAAAGGAACAGAAGGAAGTTTTGTAATTTAAAATAAATAATTACCATATCCATAATTGTGAGATGCAACTTGTTCATAATCTGAGTTTAAATTCCTGACATCTGTTCTTGTTGACACGTTACTGGAATTTCTCACAGTTGACAACAAAGCGCGATTACATTGAGGATCCAATGCTCTTTCCACTTTTAAAAAACATAATGAATTGTTAATTTAGTGTTAATTAATGGAAAAAGTTGTTAACACAGGCTACGAATACTCAAAAGAAAAAAATTTGTTGAACAATGAAGTTTAAATTACCATTTGATACATCAGTTAATGGTTGGCGTGATGAAGATGTTGAAGTTGACATATTTGAAATGTTAAATGAACATTGAGTGAACGGTGAAGATATGCCATGCATATTAACTGCAAAATTTTATAATGAAATATATATAACATGAAATTGACAATATATATTTTACTTTTATTTAAACATATATAACAAAACATTTAGCATAGACAACAAATGAAGAAATAGGTAGTCAATTAATATAGACCAATTAATGCTAGGACTAAGCATGTTGAAATCGATTATCACTTTGTGCGTGATAAGGTAGCTAAGAAGGAGTTGCAAGTTAATTTCGTCTCCACTAAGGATCAGTTAGCTGACGTGTTCACCAAGCCTCTAGCTGGTCCTCGTTTCACTGCTTTGAGGGACAAGCTCAATGTTGTTTCTCACCCTTGTGCTTGAGAGGGAGTATTGGAACACTAGAGATTGTGTTTAGTTAGGACTCATATTCTTCTTTTTTTTTTGGTGAATAAGAGGGACCCAAGGTCCCGGAAGTTAACGGCGTCTAGGGGTGTTAGCGAACAGAGCTTTCGACAAACTACTCGTGTTCGTGTTCGGTAAGCGTTCGTTTATGTTCGTTTATTAAGGTAAACGAACATTAACAAACAAAATTTTGAGCTCGGTTAATAAACGAACAGAGCTTGAACAATGGTAAGCTCGTTTGCTAAGAGATCGCGAACAAGCTCGTTTGTGTTCGTTTAGTAATGTTCGTGAACAAGCTCGTTTATGTTCGTTTAGTGATGTTCGCGAACAAGCTCGTTAAGTGTTCGTTAATAATGTTCGTGAACATGTTCGCAAACATATATATATATATATATATATATATATATATATATATAGGGTAATAAGGTCATTTAGTGCAACTCCACTTTCATTAGGGTTTCAAATTAGCAACACGCAGCAGTCAGCAGAGCATTTATCATTTCTAGCCGTCCTCCTCCAGGAGTCTTCCTCCTCGCTGAGTCGCTGCTCTTCAATCTTCACTACTTCCTATCTTCCATTTCCATAAACCATCTCTCCGCGACGCCGCCATAACTACCACTCCATCAGAAACCATCGTCGTAGCCAGTTAGCCACCAACCCAGTAGCCCACTAGCTGTCGAAGCCGCATCACCGCCGTAACCAGCAACCCACCACCGCTGCCGAAGCCACCATCACCAGTAGCGTACCCGCTCTATCTCTCAAGTTAGTTTAAATAACATTTATCTCTATTTGTTGGTTATTTATTTCTTTTATTAGTGATTAATCTTATTGTTTACTCCTAAGTATTCACTGGCGACATTACCTCTTTACAAATGATGTTCTCTATGATGTTGTCTTCAATTTGAACTTATTAAAGCCAGAGCTTCTTCCTTTGGTTTCACTTTTCTGGTAAGTTTCTATCTTTAACATATATGTTTTGCTTCTTAACAGATTTCGTTTGATTTTTTTTTT
>CP025654.1:15059599-15128095 GCA_003576665.1 Ipomoea trifida
TTTTTTTTTTCTGTAAATTTTTCTTAACAGATTTCATCATCGTCACCATAAGCGAACAAACACCTCCATCTCTATTGGTATTTTTTATTTTTGTTTTATTTTTACTATTTGAGTTTAGCTTTATTTTATACTCCGATCCGTATTAATTAGTAGTTATGGTTGATGCTAGTATGCTACTTTGACATTGTATTTGTGTGTTTATTTGTTCTTTGAATTTTCTTGTTAAGCTTGTTAGACAACTGGACAATAATTTCATATGAATTTTCTTGTTAAGCTTAAGTGTTTAATCTCTGGTTTTTAAGTTTGCTTATTGTATGAATAACATGGAAATGTTTATGAAATTGCATTTATTGGAGTAAGAATAAGAAGTTTGTCTTATGTGGAAAAGAGTAAGAATAAAATCATAGAAACACATACTCAATTAAGAAGAGGAGATGAAGCCTTTGCTGTAAGGTTTGGCGTAGAGTTTACTCAAGTAGAATAAAACAAATGGTGGTGTAAACCTTAGAACCATTGTAAATGTATAATAAAAATAGTTTAATCAAATGGTTTCTTCAGAAATTAGAAAAGGTCATTACTAATTTACTATGCAGTGGCATACAGAAAATATAAATTTCAATCTTTGTGAGTAATAGCCTATATTCTTTTCCGTTACAGAAGATGATATGAAGCATGCTGGGGTTTATACTAAAAAAAACCATTTTTAATCTTCTTATTTTAAATCTTTTTCACTGCAGGATCCATATAACTCAAGTCGAAATCGTGGATTTGCATTTATTGTGGAATTGTGGATTTGCATTTATTGCCAAATCTATATCTTATGTTGAATTTATTTTTTTTTTATGTTTTTGGCTTGTAAAGTTAACAAGCAGTTTGTGTGTATTTTTTAATCTTGTTTTTATTAGTTTTATTATATTTATGTTGTTTATTTCAATTATTTGGTATTGTTAGTGAACTTGTTTGTTCGCGAACAGGCATTTGTGAACGTGTTTGTGTTCGCGAATAGATGTTTGTGTTTGCTACGTGTTTGTGTTTGCTAACGAACACGTTCGTGAACATGTTCGCGAACGTTAACGAACACAAATAAACGATTAACAAACGATCCCGAACAAGATTTTCAAAAATTTTAACAAACGATCTCGAACACGAACACTAGAAAATTCTTAACAAACGAACACAAACAGCCTCTGTTCGTTTATGTTCGGTTCGTTAACATCCCTAACGGCGTCTACTAGTGGCAAAGCCTGCGGCGTCCCGCTGGAGAAAACTCCTCAGGTCTTCCGGCGGGCGTTCCAGAATAGTCGTTCCCCAAGGCGAGGTTTGACCGAAGTTGGCCAAGAGATCCACGCATTGGTTGCCTTCGCGAAGAATGTGGGTGACTCTAGTCTCTTGGAAGTGTTCTAGAAGTAGTTTGCAGTCTTTAACGAGAATACAGGCATCAGGTGTGACCATCCCATCTTTGCGCAACACTTGAACAATAGCCTCAGAATCCGTTTCAGCGATGAGTTTAGAGAAGCCTCGGTTTTTTGCAAGGAGAAAACCTTCCCGAAGACCCCATAACTCAGCTAGGAAACTATTAACGGTCCCAATGTTGCAAGTATAGCCTACCATCCAGAGTCCGTTTTCGTCCCGTATCAGACCTCCCGCGCTCGCGAGGTGAGAGTGAGATTTAAAAGCACCATCGGAATTAAGCTTGATGAAACCTGCCGCCGGAGGGGACCAAACAACCCAAGTGTGAATCGCTGTCTGGAGACCGGCTCTCTTCGCCAAGAGACATCTCGCCTCGCACGACTCCAAGAAACTACGGTTGAGAATATCTCTGGGGGTAGTGACGTTATTATCAAACACCAATCTGTTTCTCGCCTTCCACAAATTCCAAAGGATGTAGGGAAAAACCAGAGCCCAGCTGATGCCATTGCCATCTGTATGTTGAGAAGAGCATGCCGCATCCATCCAGCGTTGCATGTGAAGGTGACTGGATGTCCGGAACGAGGGAGGAGGTGCGACCAGATCCCAGCAGGCCTCCGCCAGCGAACATCGCCGGAAAAGGTGATCGAGAGTCTCATCCTCTTCTCCGCAAATCGGGCACAAAGCTGCATCGGAGAGGCCCCGCCTTTTTCGTTCCCCGTTCACCATGAGACTGTTCTTAGAGATTTTCCACATGAAGAACTTGACTTTTTCTGTGCATGTTACTCACCAGATCCAGCCATGGGAATGATCATCGCAAGCGTGACCTGCAATGAGAGAATGAGCCGAGGAAACGATTACCATACCTGTAGTGGAGTGTGGCCACAATAGAAAATCCTCTTGGTTGGGATTAATGGCAATTGTTGTTGCCCGCACCGTGTCAACCAGGTTGGTAGGGAGGATGCCGTGGGGAGCCCCTGTATCCCATATTCTTTGATTTGTGATCAGGTCTTCTACCTTAATGTTAGTCGTGTGAGAGTGGTTGATGCAACTAGTATTGGAGGCTAATGGGTCGTCCCCAACCCACCAATCGTCCCAGAAGTTGATCTTTCGCCCGTTTCCGACATTCCATTTGATGCCACCTGCAAGAATATCTTTACCTTTCATAATGCTCCTCCATCCCCAAGAACAGTTGGATTGATTCTGGAGATGCAAGAAGTCGGAATTTTTGATATATTTCTCTCATAGAACTTTAACCCAAAGTTTATCTTGGTTCGAGAAGATTTGCCACGCCATTTTTGTGAGAACGGCAAGGTTAAAATCCCAGGCCATCCGTAGGCCAAGCCCCCCTTCCTCCCGAGGTTTGCATATTTCAGCCCAGCTGACGGAATGGAGCTTCCTGGTATTGGTGTCATGGCCCCAAAGGAAGTTCCTGCAAGTCTTATCAATTTCATTACACGTACTTACCGGTAAGGCCATAGCTTGCATGGTATACGTGGGAACTGTTGCAAGGGAAGCCTGAACAAGAACTCTTCTACCCGCCATGTTGAGCGAACTAGCCTTCCGGGTGGAGAGTTTCTTTCTCATTTTATCAATAACCGCGTTAAAAGTACTCTTCAAAACTCTTTCATTCAGCATGCGAATACCCAGGTACATGCCAAGGGATTCTGCCACCAGAACTTGTAAGATACTACCAATAGCCCGTTTGAGACCTGCATTGACGTTAGAAGAACAAAACAGCAGGGATTTAGAGAAATTAACCTTAAGCCCCGATGCATTACTGAAGGAGTCGAGGCAGTTGATCATGATCCGGGCTTGTTGTTCTGAGGCCTCTCCGAATAGCATAAGATTGTCCGCAAAGAAGAGGTGGGAGATGCCCGTGCCTCCTCTCGTTATGTGGACCGGTTTTCATGAGCGAGTATTAACTCTGGTCTGAATGTCGTGTGCTAGTCTCTCCATAACCAGATTAAACAGATAGGGGGCCAGAGGATCACCTTGACGGAGACCGCGTCCTGGCTTGTAGGGTGGTAGGCGACCTCCATTCCAAAGGATAGCTAAAGAGCTTTCACGGAGAGAGAATAGAATGAGATCAATAACCCGCCTCAGAAACCCGAAATCCACCAGAGTTTCTTCTAAGTAGTCCCAAGATACACTATCGTAGGTCTTCTGGAGGTCAACTTTAAGGATCATCTGTTTCTTTTTTCGCCTTGTGTTGTTCATGTTATGGACCACCTCTTGAGTAAGGATCACATTATCCACTGTTGACCGACCTGGGAGAAAGCTGTTCTGGTGGGGCCTAATAAGGTTGCTCATGATCGACCGTAACCTATTAACAAGAACTTTAGAGATCACTTTAAAAGAAACATTAAGAAGGGTGATCGGTTTGAAATCAGCCGCCGTTTCAGGAGTATCTTTCTTAGGAATGAGAGACATGAAGGCTTGGAGCTGGGAAATGTGTGTGGACCCGGTCTCAAGAGCGTGGTTAACCATATCTATCATGGTCGGACCAATCTCACCCCAATATTGTTGATAGAAGATTGCTGGAATACCATCCGGCCCTGGGCTCACATATTTCTTCATCCCAAACACAGCTTTTTTGACCTCTTCTGCAGGGACCCTCCGAAGAAGATTGGTTGCTTGGTCTCTCGGAATTTGAAGGTCCATCGGTACCTCATGGCGTGGAGACTGAGTTCCCTGGTCTACCCTGCAAAAAAGTGTATAAAAGAAATTGGTAATATGCTCGGTCAGCAGATCTGTGTCGTCTGTCCATGACCCCTGAAGCTTGAGGAATCTGACACGATTTCTGTTCCGCTTAATTAAAGCGGACCTATGGTAGAAAGTAGTATTTCTGTCTCCATTTCTAATCCAGTCGGTCCTGGCCTTTTGAAACCAGAGAGTTTCCTCTTGAACCAAGACATCATTGAGTTCGGTCAACAGTTGCTTCTCCAAGTCTTGCAACCTAATAGAAGTGTTATAATTCCACGCCCTTTGAATACCCAGGATCCGATTTTCAATCTTGCGTTTTCTATTAAAAATGTTGCCGAAGACATTGCGGTTCCACAAGAGGCTCTTATGGGTCACGGTAGAAATAATCTCTTCCAGGTTTGTACCCTCTCTTCCTGCCGCTTCTTTCCAAATGTTTTTATAATCATCACTAGTTAACCATGCCGCTTCGAATCTCACCGGTCGAAGACTCCTATCTGGAGGGTTTCCAGCTTCATCCAAGAAAAGAACGGGGTTGTGGTCGGAGCAAAGGCGTGGAAGTACTGCCACCTTCGCTTCCGGGAAGGTCAGTTGGGCGCTCACATTCCAAAGAACCCGGTCTAGCCTCCTTCTCTGGACCACTCTATTCCCTACAAACCGACACCATGTGAAGTTGGGGCCAGAAGAGCCCGGATCCAGGAGACCACAGTCACTGTAGGCATCCACAAAGTTCTGAAGAGAGGTATAGTTCAAAGAAGAACTGCCCCACTATTCATCACTAGTCGCAATTTCATTGAGGTCACCTAAGACCATCTAAGGGCTTTGAATAGAGCTTGCTAGCTCTTTGCAGTACTCCCAGAACCTACACTTGGCAAACGTGTTAGGACGAACATATGTAAAGGTGATAAAGCAATTGCCCAGCCTATGAATCACCAAAGTGTGAATGGCTTGGGAATTGTGACTAATGACTTGAAGATCAATGAGGTCGGGTTTCCAAAGAAGGAGAAGACCGCTAGCAAAACCCAATGGGTTAACAATAAAATGGTTAGTCAGCCCCAGTCTGGAGGCTAAAGCTACCATTTTCTCCGCTTTTGGAGAACGAATTTCGAGGAGACAGAGGGCGTCAGCCTTGGTCGTGGAGAGGAGTTCTTTGACGAACCTCCTCACTCGGCTATTAGCAATGCCCCTACAGTTCCAAGAAAGGATCTTCATAAGGAAACCGCCGCGGAAGGGGGGGTTTGGCCACCGCCCCCCTGGGCGTAAAACTGTTAGAAGGCGCCGGGTTCGATGGTGTAGTAGTGCCACCATTCGAACATGACGCGGCATTAGTCGTGCTTCCAAAATGGAAGACGTCGTTGCCACCAAACTGCCCTTCATGACCAGCCGGGGAACCAGCACTAGGCTGACCACGAGTAGCCCCACGGCTCGAACCTTTTCCCCGCCCCCGCGAAGAACCCCCTCGGCCGCCCCGTTCTCCCGACGAGTTCAAGGGAATGGAACGACTTGTAGAGTTCGCCAAAGGGGAGCTACCAGGGTTAAAGTTCTGCTGGACAGGAAGAGGTTGGGAGGTAGGAGTAGAGGACTTACCTTTGGAGCTTTCAACACGCTCCCCCGACGTCTTACCCTTCCCTTTGGGCCTGGGATTCTGCGACGTTGTTTTCTGTTGTTCGGCCAGCGCCGCAAACCTGTTCGACATTGAATTTTTACTTGTGTTGTTTCGTTATTGTTGTTGGGATTTGTTTCTATTACTCTGACTTGGTTTATTCGTGAACTGCTGCCGGGTTACATTGTTTGTTGGGAGTTGTTGTTTTCTGGTCACAATCATCCAAGGCCCATAGCCGCGGTGTTCGACTGGTTGAGTTGCGGCATTGGGCGGAGTTTCATTAGGTTGTGATCCTTCTGTGTCCGCCGCAGGTTCAGAGTTGCTACCAGCCTCCGTCGCTTCCGGTGCGTTTGTTTTTTAAAGAGGGCAGGCTTGCTCACGATGCCCTACCACCCCACAACCAAAGCACACCACGTGCAACCCTTCATATTCCACCCTCTGAACTCCGTCCATCACCCAGATTTCAGAAACTAGTGGTTTATCCAGGTCTACCTCGACAGCAGCTCTTGCAAAACGCCCTTTCTCTCTTGCCATTGTCGTGCGGTCGAGTCTCAAGGGTTTGCCAATGTTTTCAAGAATCAATTTGATGGTGTCGTCTCTGAAATATTCAACCGAGAGCTCCGGCAACCTAACCCAGACCGCCATCTTCTTGATCTTGGTCGTTCGAGATTTAAAGTTCGGCTCCCAGCGTTGCGTTACAAGGTAATTATCGAAGATTTTCCATGGTCCGTCAAGCAAGACGTGGAGATAGTCTTTCTTGTCATCAAACCTCATAACAATGCACCCGAAACCTATGTCAATGATCTGAAACCTACCCTTTAATTGCCATAGAGTTGGGGCTCTTTGGTTCAAAACATTAGCAGTGAGATTTTTGTCGAGATATTTGACGATAAGAGCCATACGCCATTCACGACATAATTCTTGACGGAGAGCCTTCGGGAACTTCACTACCGGTCGGCCATCCGATTCGTCATGGTTGTCCATCTCGGAGTCCGACTCCACCACCGGATCCTCAAACGCCCAGTCGTATTCATCTGACTGCGCCCTCTCATCGGTGTTGAAGGATGTCTGATCTGTGACCGTCTCTGCAAAGGACCGTTTCATGATCCTGACTTTCTTGGCGGATCTCTGGGGAGAGACCTCCTCTGTCATAGGCACATCATGCGGTGGCGCCACCGGTGCGCCCGGTGCTGCCGACGACATATCCACCGCTTCCCGCCGCTAACGGCTAGGAGTGGCGGGGATACTTACCTAAAATACGTGAGGTAAAGAAGGTAGTATAGGGTACCTATCGAGAGAGAATCACATAGCGTTTTTCCGAAGATATCATTATTGGCTTTTATTATAAGTGTAGATATCATCTCTTAGGACTCATATTCTATTGTTATATTACCTTGTACATTTACGTTTACTATTGAATAACAGAAACACATTCCTCATCGATCAAACAATTAAAATTGAGAACTAAATAGAGTACAAAAAATCATTTAAAACTAAATTGAGTAATAACACTATAATCTAGTAGAGGACTATGGTGGGTATTAACTCTCAAAACAAATAAACAATTGTTATGAATATAATTATTTATATGTGGTCATTATCCGAGTTATTGTATTTCTGGATCCATGAAGGGTCAAGTGTCCTTTGGAGTATCGAAGGGTCAAGTTTATTTCCTATATATAGGTTCATATGTTCATTTGTAAATGACACCTCTGAATAATATCAATAAGAATTCTTCCCTTCTCTCCATTACCCTCTTTGCAATTCTTCTAATTTCTTTCTAGTTTTGTGCATTTCCATTTTTATTTACAACACGTTATCAGCACGAGTGCTCTAAACCAAATGCACAATAAGCTCACTCCACCATTTTTCCCGGCGAAAACCAAACCCACGCCACCATTTTTCCCAGCCAAAAACAAAAATGAAAAACAACAGCAAATCCATGTCGTACTCCGGCGAACTCCGTCGCAACCACCACCGCCGGAACGCTCCATGTCGCACACCACCGACGCAACCACTACGGTGGTTGGTAGTAGCGAACGTAGTAGCTTCGCGATCCATGAACCTCCGTTCCTCCGCTTCTCAACCGGCGGCAAGATAACGGCGGACATGGCGGTAGCAGCCTCTATCTCCCGCCGTTCGTGAACAGCAGACGATGACGAGTTTTCTCTGGCGGCGGAGTTGGTTCCGCCGACGACGCTGTCCGACTTTCATCTTCTCCATACGATGCCGGCGACGAGCGATAGAGGAGTTGACGAACGACAAAGATGGTCGGCGTCAAGCTCGATCTCTTTCTCTCTCTCCCTCACGAGTCACGGACGAAGAAGATGATGGACTAACACTGTTTCTTGGTTTCTTATTCATATTATATATATACATATAATATTATATAATGGGTTTGTTGATTGAAGTTGCAGAAAATGGCAGTAATGGAGGGGGTGATGATGCAAAGCTGATGTTGATGAAGATGAAACCGGCCATTGATTATCTGGTTCCCTCCCTCTCTTACTATTATTGTTATTAAAATTTTGGATGCTGCACAGAAAGTGTTAGAATAGGCCAAAAAGGTTTGGTATCGTGTCTTTGTCTTCATATATATTATATATACTGAATATACATATGATGCACAATACTTCTTATTTTATTATTATAATCAAGGTGGCATGTGAAGAAGTATCAGACTTAGCGGTTCTTGAATTTGATGCCCAACACTCCTTATTTTTATATGGAGTAATTATTATTATTATAATTTAGTATGGGGTCTTCAAACTCGGAGCTCAAGGAATTATTTAATTATGGTGCTTTATAATTCTTTTGTTAAAGAAATGAAAAGCTGACTGCAATTGAAAGATGCTGTCGGCTAGAAAAATTTAAAACAATTTTGGTGTTTTGTGATTTTTGAATCTTGGTTAATTGATCGGGTGGCTCCACGAATTATTATTATTGACATTCTTGTTAGATTTGTTTAGTTCACAGGTTCTCTATCAAATTGATCAGATATTTACGAGAACTTAGGCTTTGATGAGTTTTCAGTCAAGCCAAGAATTAATGAACAGAACTAAGCATGAGTATATCGCAAGGAATAAATTATTGATATCGGAGATTTTGACCATACTCCGATGAGGTTTGCTTCTTTCATATTGTAAATATGATATAATATTATCAATGCCATATATATATATATGATAGTTATGTGCAAATCATTATTCTGTGCACTAGTGAAATATTATTAGGAATTGATCATATTTCCTAGAATTATTATTATGGCATGTTTTAGAAGAGTATATGGTCTATATATTTGCATCATGACTAAATTGAGAGCATAATTGAATATCGTCACAAGTTTTTTAGAGATTATCATTTCATATATGCTGAAGTATACATATATATGAATATTATGTGACAATTGTCTTTATGTTCCAATTTGTTCCTATGTGAATCATCATAAATTTTTGCTATTTTGGTGCATGCTATTTACAAATATCATGAGGATAAGGATGAGAGTCATGATGTTCATGTGATACATGACATAAATATTTTTGCTATAAGAATGCATCATATCACTTTTGATTGGATCTAGGAACAATCAGAAAAATGTATGTGTTGAGTATAGTGCAACCACACATACAATACGTGAGCAAAAGAATTTTTGCACACTGAATAAGGAAGGGCTCTAGTAGAGCTGACCAATATATTGTTACCTGGATCTAATATAACTTTGCCCAGAAGGTAAACTTATAGCACTAATTTTATTCGTCACCCCTCGGTATAAATCTTAGATTGATTATGAATATTTGATCCACAGTCCTTAAATCAATCCCTGAAGAATTGCTATGATCAATAAAGTCATAATCTTCGATCTATTGACTAAATCTGAGATTTTGATGATGGTGAATCCCTCTGAATATGACCAATATAATATAGTATTGTTTCACACGTGAAACTATATTAGAAGAACTATAGAAAGACAATATTGAGACTCCATTTAATTTTAAAGGTAATAATTTTGTACTCCAGTAGAAGTACACGATTGACCTTGTACTCCAGTAGAAGTACATAGACAGTTAATAACCTTGTACTCCAGTAGAAGTACATGGAAAGGTAATAACATTGTACTCCAGTAGAAGTACATAATTAACCTTGAACTCTGGTAGAAGTACATGAGTAACATTGTACTCTAGTAGAAGTGCATGAAAAATCATACTAAATAATGTGAGTCTTATTGTCTTCTATATGATGGTCATATTGTACTCTAGTAGTAGTACATGACAAAATTATGCTAAGTGTTTTTGAAGGAGTATTATTCTCCGAGTTCTAAACCCTCACACTTGGCAATACGATTGTACATTGGGATATTTTCTAATAAGGTCCGGAAGACCTCGAACAGGGAATGACCATCGGGTGATTAATGACATGGTTAATGAATGAAGTCTGCAACTTCTATCTTTAGCATTATGCTATATGCTTGAAAGTCAGAAGTGAATCACATCATGATGGTTTGCCTGAAGCAAACAAGTTATGAATTAAATAATCTCTTCATCAATGATTTATTTGGCATTTATCCTCCATATGATTATTTGAATAGCATCATAAATTCATAATGCATATCATATGCAAATATATGTGAATGCATTGACATTATACATGCTATGTGTTTGCATAGTTTTATGTGCAATTCTTTTAAAGACCCAAATTGTTTTGGCATGAGCAATTGGGTCGCTTTGGGCACATAATGAGTCAGATATTTTTGGGGATATCAAATTTGATTGAATTAAGATCTGACTCACTGCATATCAAGTTTAAACCCCCATATACCTAGTACGTACGTGATAAACATTTCCCAAATCTGCGTTTATATTCTTAGTATGCAATCTATTTTACTATATCACCACCATAGCGTATCTCTAGGGGCTATTGAATGAAATTATGTATATATATATGACAATCATAGAACTCCGTCTGATTGTCTAAATACCTAGAGCCTATTATTAGGGATCAATAGATACGCTGATTGCATACTTAATGAAGACCGGTTCTCGACATTAGGGGGAGATAAGGCCCAAATTTAATGAAATGCCGAGAAGTTCCATGAAATGGAAAAATCTTCATTAGTTAAATCCACGTACTAGTTATACTGAACTAGAAGTTCAAAGAGATAAGTGAACTAGAAGTTCAGAAGATAATAATCTGCCAAATATATACTGATCAGAAAAGAGTGACTAGGTCCCATATTTAATCCCCAATATGGACCGAATATCTCTATTGATACTCCTTGACGCTAGAAGTGTAGGAGGTTAATCAGGGTAAGAGATAAGAAGAAACATTGTCACTCTTATCTTGATAAGAACTATGTCCTGAAGACATTCGTCCAGATGACGAAAACCCTAGTAAGGTGCACCAAACAAACATAACACTAGGGATGCGGAGCGCCAGATCCTAATATCTTTGGGAAATGTCAGCGATCTGGTTAATTTAGAAATTGTCATGAACGTGGGATAAAATTATAATAGTTGTCGACAACACACGCCTATATAATTGCTCATTTAAATAAACTGGATCCAGGTGAGGTGCTAGCTGCATCCTCATTAGTTAATATTTAAAGGAGCAATTAATGCATAGCTCAACTCGCAAAATACATTCTCTTTATAACACACACCATAAGGAGTTGCTCTACTCAGGCTGAGAAAGATTACTTAGTAGGTGAGCAATCCTGACGAGGAATTGCCCTACTTTGTAAAATATATATAATGGGTGAGCAATCCTGACGAGGAATTGCCCCATGAAAGTTATATAAAAGGTGTGCACCCTGAATATGGTGTTTGTACGAAAGATAAATTGAGAATGATAAGGTGGTATAATATAAAGCGAGTTTTTGTAGCTCATGGGTTCACGCAGAAACCCTTGATTGATTTTAATCTCCCACGTAGGATGACATTAAGTTCCGCTACATTACATCATTGGCAGATTAATAAAATTAGATATGCAGCTGATATATGTCATGACCGCATAATTATGGGTCATTAGACTGAGTAATTTTCTTCCTGAAGAAGAAATTGAATATATTATGTGATTCTTTAAAGGATTGCGAATGGAGTTATTACCGTCATTTAGAAGGGATAATATGTACCATAAGTGTTCTTTAAAGGGTTGCTACTGTGCGTAGAATTGCTACATTTGATAATGTTAGCCCATGCCTAAAAGACGGAGTTTTTGAAACGAAAGACTTGGGAAACCCCAAGTATTATCTCGACCTGAAGATCGAGCTTCTTCTTGAAGAAGTTTTATACACCAGTTAGCCTACTTGAAAAATGTCTTGAATAAGTATCATTTAACAATTATATCTCTTGAAGTAGATAAAGAACCGTTTAGACTCATGATACTTATCACATTAACGGTTGTATCTCTTGAAGTAGATAAAGAACCGTTTAAGCTCAATGAGTATAATAAGGATATTGTGGAACCAAATGTCCATTAATTCATTATTGTTGGAGCACCATATAGGGACCAGAAGTTCCATAATCGCATCAGACTCGATATTTTATGCGATGAAATTGCTAGCAACATTTAGTGTTCCTCCTATAATGAAATATTGGAACAGTGTTTAACATATCCTCCAATATCTTTTGAGTTACAAATGATTTTGGAATTTATGTGAGAAAATGGTTTTAATAGGCTACTTGGGTACTGGCTATTATTATTTGATCCCAACGATGCTAAGTCCCCAAAATTGGTTATACTAGATTTTACCCCTATTGTCTTATAAGGAGACAATAAAGATAGTGTTGCATCACTAATAAATGGGTACATTATGAAAAATTTTACTGGACATTATGATGTCAGTATTATACCCACGTGAGCTCTAGAAGAGTCACGAGATTATTCACCCCATTGATAGTTGGACATATTTGTTCACAAAATCCCTTTCTATATTTTGGAGGTATATTTCATATAAGGGATTTGAAGAATGTTATCTTCAGGGGGAGTATCATTTACTTGAATCATGAATATTATACCCTGAAGTTTATATTAGGGTTATGGTTGCACTCTTTTTCCCTTAGCTAAGTTTTTCCCACTGGGTTTTCTTAGCGTAAGGTTTTTAATGAGGCAACCGGTGCAACACATAATTTAACATATATCATGTACTCTTTTCCTCATTAGGTTTTTCCCACTGGGTTTTTCTAATGAGGTTTTTAACGAGGCATGAGTATGATATAGTAATGTCAAAAGGGGAACATTACAGAATCCTGAAGATTATACACTAAAAGTTTATGACTGGTTATCCTAAAGATTAGATCCTGAAGGTCATGAATGATTTATGGTTGTACTCTTTTTCCCTTAGCTAAGTTTTTCCCACTGGGTTTTCTTAGCCTAAGGTTTTTAATGAGGCAACCCTATATAACAGATACTTTGAAATACATCATGTACTCTTTTTCCCTTGACTAGGTTTTTTCCCACAGGGTTTTCCTGGCAAGGTTTTTAATGAGGCATTAATATGGTGAGATAATGACCAAGGGGGAGTGTTATGAATATAATTATTTATATGTGGTCATTATCCCAGTTATTGTATTTCTGGATCCATGAAGGGTCAAGTGTCATTTGGAGTATCGAAGGGTCAAGTTTATTTCCTATGTATAAGTTCATATGTTCATTTGTAAATGACACCTCTGAATAATATCAATAAAAATTCTTCCCTTCTCTCCATTACCCTCTTTGCAATTCTTCTAATTTCCTTCTAGTTTTGTGCATTTCCATTTTTATTTACAACAACAATCAGTTAACCCTTGCATAGCATTCCCGATTTCCCTCTCGGCCTCTTTCTCTCATTCACCCCCAGACGAATCCCGGCCAGCCTCTGCGGCTTTGCCCTCGCCAACGACGCCGGTCTCACTCCGGCCGTCCTCAATTGCTGCGTCTCTGGTCTTCCCTCCGTCAGTCCCTCGCCGTCGCTGGTCGTCTGCAGACTGCAGCTCTGCCTCTCTGCCTCTGGTCGTCTGCCTAGCAGCTTAGGTCCACAGTCTACACTCTACACTTATTAGTTCTTCACTTATTTTAAGTTTTTAACATTGCTCATCTCTTGGTCTCTGTGTTTGGGTTGTAAGTAATCGCCTATGAAATCTTGATGATGGCTTCAACATTTTCCATTTTAATTGAATTTAGCATGTAGTATATGCTGAAGGGTTGGCTATACTCCTATAGTAAAGGAAGAACTGCAACAAAATTGCATTTTTCAACTAAATTCACATTGCAACTCTGTGTATTTTAATCCTCTATTTTAAAATTTTAACACTGCTCATCTCTTGGTCTCTGTGTATTTTAATTCTCTATTTCTCTGTGTGTTATTTAACCCTGATTCTTAAAAACAGTTGTTCCTTCTCCAATGGGATTAGGATTGGGATTCAAATCCTGAACAATAAAAAGTCCACTCCTTGCTCTTCTATTCATTACCCAATTACCCTGATTCAACTCTTTCTGCGCGCTCTAGCCTCTTCCTGCCATTCTCACTCGATCTCTCGCCTAGCACCTCCAACTTTGCTTCCAGTCTCATGCCTCTCCCGTTATTGTAGCCTTCATCCAATCAGGTAATGTGCCCGATGCTTCCTCGGTCCGGGTTGCTTTTTCTTTTTTTTTTTTTTGGATTTGCTCGTTTGTTCAAGTATTGATGTGCTTACCTTTCTTCACAAATTTTCTGCGGAACTTTTGCTGCTACTACGGACAGTTTCTGTACTTAACAATTTTTGTACCTACAGAAAAAATAAAATTAACGCATGGTAATTACATACCTATAACATGATAACTATAATACATAAATTGCTACATAAGTTGTTAACTGGTATAAAATATCTTTAACACACATAAGAGGTTGGTTAACATGTTATGCGTCTGCAACTTATTTTGTACCTGTAGTTTTGTTTTGTGTTGTAGTTATCATGTTATGTGTCTCTAATGTGTGATCTGCCTTCAATTTGTCTACAGTACAGAAATGATTAACTGCAGTTAAAAATAAAGCACAGAACATTCTCTAACCATTTATGAAATTGTGAATCTTTGTAGTTTCTTGAGGGGTCAAGAAGTAGAAAATTTATTTTGCCGATATTGAGGAACATGCAGGTGAGTGTTTGATTAATTAATTAATTAATTAATTTATTTTTTCCTCTATGTATTTATTTGGAATTTTGGTATACTTATCTTGAATTCATTATTCCATTCAGAAACCAGGAGAGGGAGAGGTTACTGGACCAATAGACCTTGACAAGACAACTACTACTTTGGAACCTGATGGCGCCAGTGGTGGTGGTCTATATATTCCTGGGAAGGATCGTGTTGTTTTTAGACCTCCAGAGCGGAAATCACTTCTTGGTATGTCTTTTCTTCTGTTAATTTGTATGTGTTTATAAAGCTTTTTTTTTTTTTTTTTTGACTCAAGAAGGTCATTCTTTTTATGATTTTATTTTAGTATTCTTGAACTCGGTTTATCTTGTACTTTATGCATTCTTAGGATCATGTTATTACTTAAAAGTGCGCTCTTATGTTTTATATGTATGTTAGAAGATGTTTGGTCAAATGGTCACTTGACCACACCAAGTTTGACTTTGTTATTGGGATTAGTTGGTGGTTCTTTACTATGCGTATATCCTGCTTATTTAATTTGTTATTGTTAGATGCAATCTTGGCAGCATGGAATTTTATTAAATGTCTGTTTTTGTATTCAGTATTTTTCTTTGATGAACTTAGTTTTATGGTTAAGGTACAGATGCATCATTTCATTATTCCTTATTTAGAGACTAAGTGAAGATGTGCATGATATTCAGGGCTAGATATGCTTGCAAGTGCAAAAAGAGGAGGATCTACAATAGAGAATTCATTTAAAGTTCCAAGGGAAAGAGTAGCTTCTGTTGTGTCAGCTATAGATGAAGAGACTTCTACTGAGACTGGACAATTAGAAGATGTTCCATCTAGAGGTTCACGCAGTCACACAAGTAGACGTTATCGTGATTCTGTTGCTAGCGAGGCTTCTATCTCAGGTCCCTGTTTGACAACGTAATTTACTGTTTATTTATTTTTATCTGTTCATGATGTTCTTTGATTATTATAACCAGACCCTTAACTTTTGAATATTTGAACTCCATTAGCAACAAATATTAGGGCTTCCATTGTAGGTGTTAATTGGATGTCATTGGTTCCTTTACAGGATTCCTTAACCCATTGCTTGATTATAAAATCCTGTTTCACAATTTTGAATCACATTTCTTAATTTTTGAACTTGATATTAACTTAAGAACTTACATGCATGCACAGTAAACTTACACAGGACTTTGATTTGTCATGTCCTTTCTCATTAAACTTGGGATGCATTTTTAGGGATTACAGTTACTGAAGAAGGACGAGAGAATGAGACACTCTCGAGGCCTCGGTCTGATGAACACTATCAGGTATTCACTCATTGGCTTTCTTGGAGATGTAAAGTTGTGAAGTAGTTGCTCATTTTGATTGAAATTTAAATAATCTTCACGTCAAAAGCAGTTGCTGTAAAAATTTGGTCCCAATATGCAAAATCCACATGTTTGGATCTAGTATCCCATTGTCATTATCACCCTCATTTTGATGCGGGTGGGGTGTTTGTGTGTGATTTTTTTTTTTACCGTTTTTGTTGAGGGTGTTTTGGGGGGGGGGGGGGAATAAAATGTGGCATTTAAGCAATTCTTATATGATCTAAATTGAAAATTTTTCTTTTTCTTGAGCAACCCTAAGATCATCTTGAGCTATAAGCTGCATCTGTGATTCTCTTGTTTTAAGGAATTATTCCTTTGAATTGTCTTAATAACATGTGAATCCGAAAATTTTGCAACCATTTCGGCCTAATACTTATCCTTAAAAGTACTTGTCAGGCACAGCTCTCTTGTTTTAAGGAATTATTCCTTTGAAGTGTCTTAATAACATGTGAATCCGAAAATTTTGCAACCATTTCGGCCTAATACTTATCCTTAAAAGTACTTGTCAGGCACAGCCTCACAGACGCACAGTTGAGAATTTTTGTTGTCAATTTGATTAAATCACCAATTCATCAGTTTTGCATCAATTTTCTCCTCTTTCAACTTGTTGTTGTTGTTGTTGGTACTTGTTTTGATTGTCAAGAGGCAATAGTGTGAATGATTTTTGTTTTTTTTTTGTTTAATTTAAGGTTCCAACCCCATCTACTGGAAGATCAAGGACTAAGAGTTCATCCCATGATTTTGATCATGGGAGGGAAAGGAAGTCCCGGGATGACTATAGGAGCAAAAGCAGGGAGGTAAAGAGAGATAGAATTGATGGGGAAGAGCATCTCCATAGGGAATCATCACGCAATCATGGAAAAGAATACACTGATGACAGCAGAAGAAAAAGAAGTAGATATGAAAGCCCCAGGAATACACGTGGTGGGTATATCTTCATTTATTAGTTCATCAAATGGTCAAATGTTCTCTTGAAATGGATGATAAATAGTGTTGGAGTTCTAGGATCTTACTGTTAAAGACTTAAAGGGAATATTGTTAATAACTCATTTAAAATAAGTCTTTTGTACTAGAACTTTGCTTCTCTGAAATTAGGGTGAAGAAACAAAGAACACTGATTTTATTATCAATGTCATCATCATTTATTTATTTGGTGATATTTGGCCATAAAAGAGTCTCACGGTGATGCCCTGGAAATCCTATAGCTGTATTTTTATGGAATGACTATTTGACTTTCACTTCTGCAATTTCTGGGTTGGGCCTTTCAAGATCTTGTATTTTCTGAATCTACCTACATATGTCTTAAAGTAGAAACTGCCATGATACTTTCACCAATTACATTTGTTGTGAATTGCATTCTTATTCTTCTAGTTTGTAACACTGCAAGTATTGCAGGAAGATCTGACTGGGATGATGGCAGATGGGAGTGGGAAGATACACCTCGTCGAGATAGTTCCTCCTATAGTAGCAGCCGACGCCATGAACCTTCACCATCCCCAATGTTTATTGGGGCCTCTCCTGATGTGCGACTTGTTTCCCCGTGGTTGGGAGGCCATACACCTCGTTCTGGTAAAGTATTATGCCACTGTTGATTGTTTAATAACATGGCTGAACTTAAACAGTATACATTGAGCTGTTCAAATGATTTAACCTGAAACTTTGTAAATCTACAGGAGCTGCTTCTCCTTGGGACAGTGTGGCTCCATCTCCAACTCCAATACGAGCATCTGGTTCTTCTGTAAGATCTTCAGGTTCCCGATATGGTGGAAAATCCAGTCGGCTTTCTTCTGCTAATACTTTTCGATTGTCTGAGGTATCTCTTATATACACATCACATGATACTAAAGAAGTGGCATTGTGTCTACAATAATGTATAGTGTAATTTATATAATTTTCTCCTTGGTGCCTCCAGGATGATGGAGACAATAGAATTCGTGGATCTGAAGACGACAATCAGGGGATGGAGATCACTGAAAGTATGCGTCTAGAGATGGAGTACAATTCTGATCGTGCCTGGTATTAAATGATCACTGAAACTAGTCTACACTCAACATATTAAATTTAGTGGTTTACCTTCTTTCATTTTGTGGTATCTCTCAATTATGTAAGTATTATCATTTAACAGGTATGATAGAGAAGAAGGCAGCACTGTGTTTGACACTGATAGATCCTCACTGTTTTTAGGTGATGAGGCATCTTTTCAGAAAAAAGAGGCAGAGTTGGCCAAAAGACTGGTAAGTGTTCTGTAGTAATATTTAAATCATACCTGTAAAGAAATAATGAGTATTCTATCATACTTGTTGATATTCCATATTTGGCCGCATAACTGCTATTTTTTTGGTTTAATGTTTTTTTAATTTTTATTTTGTATCATCAATAATATATATTTGAAGTGATATAATTCAATGTTAATATCATTTCCATCCCATAGTTATCCCTTGAGCTGTGAAAACTGAAAAGTTATTGCCACATAGGATGCATGAAATATAGTGTTAAATCCACTCTTCACTTTCTTCAACCTTGCTTTATTGATTTCAAATTAGAAATCCTGCTGAAATAGTAAAAGTCAAATACATATTTTTTTATGAGTTATTGATAGACAGTTCATTACTTTAAGGTTTTATGATAAAGCATGCCTCAAGTTCAACTTAAACTTTTCATATAATTTTAAATATTTTTGTTGATAAACTTAACTTTGTCATTAACTTCCTTCACTCACTTTGACTCCTAACAGACTCGAAAGGATGGCACTAAGATGTCACTTGCCCAGAGTAAGAAGCTATCACAGCTAACTGCAGACAATGCACAGTGGGAAGACCGTCAGCTTCTGAGATCTGGAGCTGTTAAAGGCACTGAGGTGCAAACAGAATTTGATGATGAGGACGAAAGGAAGGTTATACTTCTTGTTCATGGTATGGAATCTCTAGCATTCCCTTAATAGCAAACTAGCTTAGATTCTTGAAAAGAAAACTTTCCAGTTTTGTTTGCTAAAGCATCTGTTTTAAATCCATGCACCAGATACAAAACCCCCTTTTCTGGATGGAAGGATTGTCTTCACAAAGCAAGCTGAACCAGTAATGCCAATCAAGGACCCCACATCAGATATGGCCATAATATCTCGGAAAGGCTCAGTTCTTGTTCGTGAAATACATGAAAAACAAAGCATGCATAAATCTCGTCAACGATTTTGGGAACTTGCTGGGTCAAAACTTGGTGATATCTTAGGAGTTGAAAAAACAGCTGAACAGGTAACATATTGTGATGAATATTAACTGAACATTTTTATCTAGGTTCTTCCTGTCAATTTAGAAGTCTGAGGTCAGTATCCTATGTCTGATGTTCAGTTTGAATACTATGCTAGGTTGATGCAGATACTGCTGCAGTGGGTGAACAAGGTGAAGTTGATTTCAAGGAAGAAGCTAGGTTTTCACAACATTTAAAGAAAGGGGAAGCAGTAAGCGACTTTGCAAAATCCAAAACACTCTCACAGCAAAGGCAGTATTTGCCCATTTTTTCTGTTCGCGAGGAGTTACTGCAGGTTTCACAATTTACTTTTTATTTTAATAATAATTTTTTATTTTATATATTTATCCGTTGTCTATGCCTTTTTTCCATTGCTTCATGGTTTATAAGCTCTAGTATGTTGCATCTGTAGATAATTAGACCTAGGTGTTCCTCATTTCTTTGTATGAAATTATGCATGGAACCTGTCAAAGCAGCAAGATATATTGAAGTTGAGGTTATTGGTTGGAAGATTATGCATACAAGAAAAAAATTTGGGGTTGAGAAATGTTTTCCCCAACTGTTGGCATATATAAACCATTGTGGCCATGAATTCTGAGGATAGTTTTTTTTTTTTTTTTTTCCCTTTTGAAAACATTCAAACTAGGTTATGGTGCATGACATTTGAGCATTTGAGTGTTAATAGGCCTTGGTTTTAAAAGAGGTTGTAACTAGTCCTGAATTCAAACAGCACTTCTATTTATTCTTGGACATATTTCTCTGTTTCTCTTAGTTTATCATTTTTAGATTATATTTCTTATTTACATGTAGATTGTGCATTAAAGAATTCCATTCAGAGGCATGCTTTAAATGACCACATAAGTTGCAATCCCCTTTGCTAGTGATAAACTAAAAAAACATAAACCTCCAAAAGGAAATTACATCAACCTACCTTTGCTGTTTCTCTAATTGTAGCGTCAATTTCTGAGTAGGTGGTTCACGAAAATCAGATTGTGGTGGTTGTTGGAGAAACGGGTTCAGGGAAGACAACACAATTGACCCAGGTTTGTCCAATTTCTTACCTTATGCAGTATAGAATTTGAATTGTGTCTCTTTTTCTTTATGTTTTAAATTTTAATTTTGGGCTTATTTTTTCGCTTGTCATGTTTATGGTAAATGTCTGCAGTACTTACATGAAGATGGCTTTACAACAAACGGGATAGTTGGTTGTACCCAACCAAGGCGTGTCGCAGCTATGAGTGTTGCAAAAAGAGTTAGCGAAGAAATGGAAACTGATCTTGGTGAGAAAGTAGGATATGCCATTCGTTTTGAAGATGTGACTGGGCCTAACACTGTTATCAAGGTAAATTTTTATTATGTCTACATAATATCCAGTTTTTCCACTACCTGTTACTGATGTTTATCTGCTTGTGCTTGTTTTGGCTTACAATCTGTTTTTCTTGCATGCTTCTGTCTGAGCTCATTATGTTTCATATCCTTCTGCAGTACATGACAGATGGTGTGCTTCTACGTGAGACACTGAAAGATTCTGATCTTGAAAAATATCGGTATGGGTCTAATATTGTAGATATAATTGTTGCAACATTAAAAGTTATTTATGTACTAAGCATTGTGTTTACATTGTCTGAATCCTATAGTATCGTTGTAATGGACGAGGCACATGAGAGATCATTGAACACTGATGTGCTGTTTGGAATACTTAAAAAGGTTGTTGCCCGGCGGCGTGATTTTAAGCTTATCGTGACATCTGCCACACTAAATGCTCAGAAATTTTCTAACTTTTTCGGAAGGTAAGTCCATATAAGTGTAAAATTCTGGATTACTCTGGCTTTTGATGTGTCAACTACAATTGATTTATGAATCTATTGCAGTGTACCAATATTCCACATACCTGGGAGAACATTTCCAGTTCAAATCATGTATAGCAAAACCCCTTGCGAAGATTACGTAGAGGCTGCAGTAAAACAGGCGATGACCATCCACATAACTAGTGCACCAGGTGATATACTCATATTTATGACGGGTCAAGACGAGATTGAAGCTACTTGTTATGCACTTCAAGAGCGAATGGAACAGTTAGTCTCCTCGGCAAAACAGGCAGTAACAAAGCTACTTATTCTTCCTATTTACTCCCAACTGCCCGCTGATTTGCAGGCTAAGATATTCCAGAAGGCTGAAGAAGGAGAGCGCAAATGCATTGTCGCCACAAACATTGCTGAGACATCCTTAACTGTTGATGGAATTTTCTATGTGATTGATACTGGTTACGGTAAGATGAAGGTGTACAATCCACGAATGGGTATGGACGCTCTCCAAGTATTCCCCGTCAGCCGTGCAGCAGCAGACCAGCGTGCTGGGCGAGCCGGTAGAACTGGGCCCGGTACTTGTTACCGGCTTTATACTGAAAATGCATACCAGAATGAAATGCTGCCAAGCCCTGTACCAGAAATTCAGAGGACGAATCTTGGCAATGTTGTATTGCTGCTCAAGTCGCTCAAGATTTCAAATTTGTTAGATTTTGATTTTATGGATCCTCCTCCTCAGGAAAACATACTCAACTCCATGTATCAGCTGTGGGTATTGGGCGCACTTAATAATGTAGGGGATCTAACTGATCTCGGTTGGAAAATGGTGGAGTTCCCGTTGGACCCTCCACTTGCTAAGATGCTTTTGATGGGGGAACAACTAGAATGCCTAAATGAAGTTCTCACAATTGTGTCGATGCTTTCGGTCCCTTCAGTTTTCTTTAGACCCAAGGATAGGGCAGAGGAGAGCGATGCTGCTAGGGAGAAATTCTTCGTACCAGAATCCGATCATCTCACCCTGCTGAACGTCTACCAACAATGGAAGTCGAATCAGTACCGAGGCGATTGGTGTAATGACCATTTCTTGCACGTTAAAGGTTTGCGCAAAGCCAGGGAGGTTAGATCTCAACTCCTGGATATACTTAAGACCCTCAAAATCCCACTTACCTCATGTGGACCTGATTGGGACATCGTGAGAAAGGCGATCTGTTCCGCATATTTTCATAATGCAGCTAGACTCAAGGGGGTGGGTGAATATGTGAATTGCAGGAACGGAATGCCATGTCATCTGCATCCCACTAGTGCACTGTACGGGTTGGGTTATACACCCGACCACGTGGTTTATCACGAGTTGATCTTAACAACGAAGGAGTATATGCAGTGCGTGACCGCAGTGGAGCCTCAGTGGTTAGCGGAGCTGGGACCCATGTTTTTCTCGATCAAGGAGTCGGATACATCCATGCTAGAACACAAAAAGAAGCAAAAGGAAGAAAAGACAGCCATGGAGGAAGAAATGGAGAATTTGAGGAAGGTGCAAGCAGAGATTGATAGAAGAAACAAGGAGAAGGAGAGGGAGAAGAGGGAGAGGCAGCAACAGCAAGTTTCAATGCCTGGGTTCAAGAACTCCAAGCCTTCTACTTACCTTAGACCTAAGAAACTTGGGCTGTAAGTGTAAAACATGATTTTTGACATGTATTCATTGAGGGCTTGTAAGTTGTAAGGAAGGATCATTATACTTGGTAGTATTGAACTGTTAGTAGTGTGCTGACGTCATTGCGAACTTTGGACAACACTCGGATTGGGGTACGACTATGCTAGAGCTCCCCCCTGACGGTCTGACTGTCTTGCTGACTCGGGACGCTCAAGGAATAGCTTCAAGTAGACGGCAGTAAACTGTTTTGGGACCTTCGGGTCCCTTTCGTCACCAAAAAAAAAAAGTATAGTTTTTTTTAACTGTGAATCAACTCAGGGAACTGAATTTGTAATAGATATGAGTGTTTTTTGTACATGCCACTCTTAACCAATCATTATACCGTGAACTTTGTAAGTAGATTACTGACATAAAGTACATTTTTTTAATATGCTAAATGTACATTATTTTATATGCTAAATGTACATTATTTTTGTATGCAATGTTTATTAAAAATGAACATTGTGATAGATGAGTGTTTTTTGTACATGCCACTCTTAACCTATCATTATACCATGGACTTTGTAAGTAGATCAATAACATAAGGCTTAATATGCTAAAAATAGATTATTTGTGTTGACTTTGTAAGTAGATTACTAACATAAGGTACATTTTTAATATGTTAAAGGTACATTATTTGTGTAAGGTACATTTTTAATATGTTAAATGTACATTATTTGTGTATGTAAATTTTACTTTTTGTAAATATATGGAGTATTTTATATATGGAAGATCCATTATTTCGTATAATATCAAATAATAAACTTTATCAATACACAAGTAATATATCTTCTGTACATATTCATGTTTCACAATATAAGTTTGTTCCTATTACTTTTGTCAGACCACAAGGAAATATACATTCACCAGTTTCAGAACACTATTAAATACCACCATCCAAAATCCTTGTTCAGATAAGACTTGCATAATTACAACAAATAATAATAAAGTGTAGCAGGCCTCAAATCATGTTTGCTCTTTGCATTACTATCACCAACAAAATTCTAATACAAACAAATTCCGTTGCAAACTACTCAGGAATACCCGTTGTTATGCCATGGACTCAGATCCACTTTGCAAGGTGGATCTAGGTCCATGTTCACAATTTTAAAATTCTATGTTAACAGTTTTTGAACTTTATGTTTACAATTTTTGAACTCTATATTCACAATTTCATAATTATATATTTAATAATATAACACAAGATTCAATCATTATTGCATGAACCATGGTCTACACAGCTGTGTGGACCAAAAATAAAAAGTACATTATTTTTGTACTGAAGGTACATTATTTTTATACTGTAGGTACATTATTTTTGTACTGAAGGTACATTATTTGATACATTATTTGTACTGAATCTATATAACCAAATTGTGAATATTGAGTAATGCAATTTTGTATATTGAAATTTAAAATTGTGAATATAGAGTTCTAAAATTGTGAACATAGATTTTTAAAATTGTGAATTAACCTAGGTCCACCTTTCAAGGTGGAGCTAGGTCATAGCATAATTTGCACAGTATCACAATCAATATCAAGATCTAAAACGAAGAATAATGCAACATTGAGGTCATTCATTCTATTTAATGGTATGGTACATCTGATGGAGGGAGGTGGGATTGCTCAATCGATCTTCGATCATTTCTGTTTCTTCGGCCATTATGATCTCCATATCCCTCATGTCTCACTTCGCACATTGCCAAGTGTTCATCATAAAAGAAAGATTGAGTTAATACCATTTGGAGTCCTCGTGATTTTGTCACGTTTGGTCGTAAACTTTCAAATTGATCACTTGTGATCCTTCGACTTTCAAATTGTTACCCTCCGTAATCCAAGTTAACCATCAATAGTCATTCAACTATCAAATTTTACATTTTGAAATTTGAAGGACCATAAATGGTTAACTTAGACCACGGAAGGTAACAATAATTAAAAGTCAAAGGACCACATGCCGTCAATTCGTGTCAAGTAGGAATTTATGTAACATAGACTGAACAATACAGCAAGAATTGCCCATCATCCATTCTGCAGTATGAGTGTTCAAAAAGACCACAAAACTACAAAGCTAGCAAACCCGTGTAACTGCCCAATCAACCACATTATTTTATAGCCATAAAACTAAATAACCGATGGATTTAGTTTTTTTAATAAGCCATAAGTATCAGATATGGTTTTAAAAATTATGAAACTACAAAGAACCAAACCACCCACTATATATATACACTACATATAAACAAAAATTAAACGAAAACTAAATACTATACAATATTGCAAACTAAGATCGACGATTATGAATGACCGTTTATTTGCATTTCATTTTCACAAAACTTCTAAAGATGAGTTAGTGATATAAATTTATACAAACACCCCAAATATGTATGGCTTGTTTGGTAGATTAACACCAGATATCAGGAGGATCACCTAGAAGAGAGAAATCCAGCATGCTAGGGGTGACATATATAATTGGATAACTGGAGAAACTGAGTGAAAAGCCAAAGTGACACCGCCCGCAACACAGAGGCATGTTGCTATCTTTCAGAGGTCAATTTTCTCACCTTGGGGTCACAATGACAATGCAAGCAAGCTAAAATAATATTTACAAGGTATGGTTACTAGAAAAATTACACATCTGAACTCTATTAACTCAAAAGACCAGAAAATCTATTTCTTTAGGCCTACAACAGATGGCATAGAACATGGATGTGTGGGCAATTTTGCTAACTACTTGGTAGTCACTATCATAGTAGTGTCAGGATTCTGGAATAAGAGAGTCATCATTGGAGCGGTAGCTTTTGCTAAATAGTCTTACTCACTACCAGAGTGGTGCCACGATTCTGGAATAAGCAGGTTATTATTAGAGTCGGTGGTTTAGGCGGCTGGCCAGCTAGGCGACCGCCTAAGCTCCGCCTAGACCGCTTAGGCATGGACCGCCTAGGCCTCCTAGGCACAGACTACTGTCTATTCTTTTTTTAATTTTCACTCAAAACAATAAGGTTTTGAACAAAATAACTCTAAATTGTACAAACTTTAGATATTTTTAGGTTAGTATTTAATATTTTAATATTAACTATTAAAGTATTATATAATTATAATTATTAGTCTTTAAAAAATTAAAAATACTTAAACAAACTTTAAAAAGAAAAATACACGGGCACCTAGGCCCAGATTAATTCTTGCCTAGGCGTCCTGGGAGCGCCGAGCTCCCCGAACGCCTAGCGATTTTTTCAACCATGATAATGGTACATCGTCAAAATATTATTTAAGAATTTCTGATGCAATGTGAAATACTAAATATAAATTTTCAATAGGGAGATTTCAAGTATATACAGGCTTTTGACTTCATCTGAAACTTTGTCCACATTTTACAACTTACAAGCTAGCTAGGTATTACTTTATGCTTGATTCTAAAGAATATCTCTAAAGATACTGAGATTGAGAAATTGCGTTCTGGAGATATTTCAAGATTCTTTGGTGATGTAGGAACCACATAAACCAGAATTCAAAATGATCTTCTGTGACTACTTGTATGTACTTCTCTGATGGATTATCCAAATTCTCACTTTCATTTGCGCCCTTAATTTTTGCAATTGGGATTGATACCTTATAATGCATTCTCATGGACTTTCCAGTTAAAGAAGGGATTTTGATTGATCGCTGACTAAGGAAGGCAAGTTTGTGTGTAGAAACAAAGAGTAAGCCCGGCATTGGACCAGATGTTGTTGATAAATAACATTGAGACGCCTTCAACAGCTTTTCCCCTTCTTTAACACTGAATTTCTTGTTGAACACCTTTTCGACGCCACCTGCTTGGAGAAGTTTTGCCCCAAGGATTAGCTTGCCCTTCACAGTGTCTGTTATCTTTGGCCTTAATCTCACTGCACCAAACCTTAGTTTTGAACTGGAAGACAAATGGCATTGGGTAGCAGAAGAATCAGGAAGTGGCTGTTTTGTTGAGCTCTGATTCAATAAAACTGCCCAGTAGTTTATAGGAACTGGGCTCTCCCCAATTCTTGATTTGATCTGATTTTGCTTCATCTCTAACTTTTGTTGTTTCTATTGGCAAGGATAACAAGAAATTATCTTTGCTAAAGGGTGTATGTGTAGACTCCAATGAACTGTTAGTTTTCTGGTATACTAGAACTGATTCTTCTATATTAGTAAGTATTGTGTATATATAGGTTAAGTTGGTATTTGGTGGATCTTCAGTTTTTGTTGGATGAGTCAGATTTTGATCATCATGACCCAAAAAAGTTTAAAAGATGAGGTTCATCTATAGGTCCATTTTAGAAAAGATATCACTGCAAACCTGATCTGCTATTTTTTTTTTTATATAAAGTAATTTTCTAAAAGAATATATGTTGTGAAGATTAGCATGGTAGTATAATTTCCAGATCAGAGATGGTCAGCAAATATAAGAAATCATGTTGGCCCATGTGTCAAAAAGTAGTTTGATTGGTCTAAAGAAGTAGGTAGGAGGAGGCCGGATGTGCTGATGATGATATGATGACTAATCATCTTTTCTATGGTGAGTGCATGCATGCATGTGTTACTGCAACTTCATTCTTAGCGGTCTCAGTGGGTTTACTTTTCGTGGCACATCATTGTTTCATGTGTTAGCAGAAGTCAGTAAAGGACCAAATCTATCAATTAATGACTTGTTAGTCAATGTTGGTGAAGGACGAAGTTCTATTCATGCTCTCTCGAAAATGTGATGATGACCAAGAAATAAAGTCGCTCTTTCGTTACTAGTTATAACTTTTGATATAGTGATAAGAGTTTGATTCTAATAAAGATGTATCATAGCTTTTTGACTTAGTGGTAAGAGTTTAATTATAATAAGAGTTAATTACCGATTTGGTCCCTCGACTATTGGGATTTCACCACTTTGGTCCTTGACAATTTTTCTTGCTCAATTAAGTCATCGACTTTGAAAAAATTAACCAATTTGGTCCTCCGTTTATTTTACCATTTGATATTTGTTAAATCGGGACCAAATTGGTAGTTTTCACTATAGTCAAGGGACCATTTCAGTCAAAATTAATTATCGAAATGGTCCCTTGACTATAGCAAAATTACCAATTTGGTCTTGATTTAACGGCTGTTTAACACCAAAATAAACGGAGAACCAAATTGGTTAATTTTTTCAAAGTCGAGGACTTAATTGAGCAAGAAAAATTGTCAAGGACCAAAGTGGTGAAATCCCAATAGTCGAGGGACCAAATTGGTAATTAACTCTTATAATAAAGATGTATCATAGCTTTTGGGACCGCCGTAGTAAACACTTAATCCTAACAAGTGCCAGAGAGAAAATTGTTGAGCCGAAATTGATAAAGGACTAAGTTGTACCTTCACTATTAATTATAGTTTTTGAGGTAATGGTAAACACTTAATTCTAACGCATGTAAATGATGTAATGAGAAGGAAAACTTCCCACGTGCTACTCAGAATGCAAGTTGAGAAGAACCCTGTTTTTAATGCTTATCTGCAACTCGATCTCATGATGCATCATCCAAGCATTACTTTCGTCATCTTTGATGTGTAAAGGCACAAATTTATGATCACCCTTACAAATCGGATAAACTCTGTCTTGAAAAAGACGTATGGCCGCCAGCCGGCTCGGTTGTTTTTGAGAGACGAGTGCAACTTTTTAATGGTCAACGAACATCACCTTTCATCTCCAACTTCAATTCAGTTGCGGTCTTTCTTCGTACGTTCTATTAGAGACAAAAGTCTAAATCAGCATTGCCGATGAGTTAGTTAGAGGAAGCTAATATCGTTTTGCTATCTGTTAGTTGCTATCAGTTAGTTCTCGCCTCTTAGCTTTGGTTATATACACTGTAAAGAAACTAATGCTATGTTTGGCAAACCTAGCTAAAAAGTAGCTGAAAGTTGAAAAGTAGCTGAAAATCGAAAAGCTTTAAACTGATAGCTGAAATCTGAAATTCTATTAAGCTATCTGTTATGTTTAAAAGTGTTTCGTAAAATTAGCTTTTTGATAAGTTGATAAATGTAAAAAGACTAAAAAATACATCTTCATAAAATTTAAGTAGTTTTAAATTTAAATAGGTTTGTTTACATATTAAAATATAAAATAATGAAAACAATATCTACTATACTAATAAGAGCCAAAGAGAGTACAGTTAGGCATAAAATTGGTAGAAAGAATACGCAAATTATATCGTGGATCGTGGTCCACAATGCATTGATGTTTGCATATATCATGACTATCAACAAAACTCAAGGCTGAACACTAACTCACGTTGGGTTATTGCTGAAAAAACCAATTTTTAATCACGGTCAATTGTACATGGCTATCTCCCGAGTCACCCATCCTGATAGCCTGAAAGTGTTAATTAGTTCTAGACGAGGATGGACAAGATTTTTTTGCTACTCTCGATGTTGTCTACAAAGAGGTTTTCAATAATGTGTAAATACAACCGGTGATATTATATTTTTTTTCAAGATAGAAAAATTGCTATATATCTACACAAAAATATATCTTCCATACATATGAGTTAGAATAGCAATTGATTTCTAGAACTGAGTTACTAGAGAACGAGCATAGTTGCCCAATTTATAAAATTCTAAACAACGATATATAAAATCTCTAAAATTCCAGCACCGCATGCGTACATCCACACATTAGCTATTAATTAAGCAATTATTTGCTGAAATTCAAACAAGGATAGCATCAGAAAACATAATCAATCCAAAACATATCTTCAATTGTACTATATAATATTTGATGTTATAATTTATATAATTATATATCGATCCAAATATTCTTAATATATTATAAAAAATGCATTCCGTGCATCGCACGGGTGAAAATACTAGTATAAAATAATGAAAACAATATCTACTATCTACTATACTAATAAGAGCCAAAGAGAGTTAGGCCTAAAATGGGTAGAAATAATACACAAATTATATCGTGGACCGTGGTCCACAATGCATTGTGGACCGTGCATCAAAACGACATCGTTTTGATTAATGAAAACAGACGGATGAATTCGCGCCACTCACTTTCAGTTCATATACACTGCAGTTACATTTCAACACAACTGCAGTTACATTTTGATATAACTACAGTTTCATTCGATAATATAAAAAAACACAAATGTGAAACTGTTATTCAGTATCAGTTCATATACACTGCAGTTACATTTCAACACAACTACAGTTACATTTGATATAACTACAGTTTCATTCGATAATATAAAACACAAATGTGAAACTGTTATTCAATATCAGTTCATATACACTGGAGTTACATTTCAATACAACTACAGTTACATTTCAATATAACTACAGTTTCATTCGATAATATCAAAACAAATGTAAGACATTATCTTTTGAGATGAACTGTAGTGTCAATTACGGGTTCCGTCTCCCACTTACTGAAACGACGTCGTTTTGGGACCACGGTCCACAATGCATTGTGGACCGCGGTCCACGATATAAGAACTGGAAAGAATAGCGGTCAAATTATTTAATCAAATGGATCGCTCAGATTGCTTAGATTTATATTTTCACTTTAGATTTCCTAATTTATCCTTAATTATATGATTATCCGTTAAATATTCTCTTTTCCGTTAAATTTTTTGTTAACTTTTAACTTACCCATTAATTAATTTCTATAAGTAAGGTCTTAGGTTCGAACCTCATCCCAATCAAAGTTGGCATAATTATTAAACATATACTATGATATGTTAGAGTATATTATTCAAAAGTAAGTACTACACTCTATTACTCATATTAAATTAAATAATAAATTAGTAGTTTATTTCAAAACAAAATAAAAATAAATTAGTAGTTACAACAAAAAATAATACATATGCATTTATTTAATCCCTTAAAAGAACATGTAAATATGCATTTGTGGAATTGTGGAAGCATTTATGTTGATATTGTGATATAATATGACCATATGAAAGGTTGATCACAAATATGATGAAAGTACCTTCTGATTTGTGCTTCTGTGCTTAAATTGCATCTAAATATGTATTGTGATTGCTTATAAATAGTTAAGCTGCATTCTGATTGTGTGATTCTGAGAATTTTCTAAATTGCATCTATACCATTTGCCTTTTGTCTTTTATATTCTAAATTACTTTCTATTTTAGTGTTCTAATTTGAAGTTTATATTTGAGAAAGGTATACCATTTGCCTAATGTTGTGACTTGTGAAACTTTGAAGTAGACAACTCACATTTAGATTATAGCTTGGGAACAATAATTTGTTACTGCCTTGAATCCTTGACCCCTTCAAATCATTGAATAAAAAAAAGTATAATAATATTAGTTTATTGTCTTAGTCTTTTGCCTTGATTCATTGATTGAAATCATTGAATCTTGAGTGAAGGTCTTGTATGTGGTAAACTGATCTGGTATATCTCTCTCCCTTCCTGATAAGCTCCCAAGACACCTATATATTTGAGTATAAATAGGGGTGTTTTATAGCATTTTTAGCATCCTTATATGATAATCTTGTGATGTTTTGTGCTTTAAATTCACTAACCACACACAAAGCTACCTTTGGTATAAATTGAGATAGTTCAGAGGTCCCGAGAGCCATTAGGAACAAGGATCGAGTGAAACGAGCAAACTGAGAAGGACAGGAGCCGCGAAGGACCCGAAAAGGTTCCTTCACGCGTAAAGGTGGCGTGGACGGGACACTCGCGGAAATGTTTTAGGGCGAAATTTCGGAGACTATTTAAGGAAACTTGATAGAATTTCAGAGAGGTCCGAATTTCCCAAGCCACATTTCCATTTTCCTCTACATTTTCTTAGTTTTTAGGATAGTTTAGATTTGCAATTTCCCCTTGTAAATGAAGATTTGAAGCTTGGATTGAAGAACACATTTTATTTACTAGGTGATTTCTATTTTAATCTTATCTCTTTTTCTTATCTTGTTCTTAAATTGAATTAGCTTTTGATCTTGAATTCTTGATTATGTGTGGCTAGTTTAATCTAGGGTTTGGATTGTGTGAAGCTATGTTGCTAGTGCGATGATCCTATTTCTTATTTTGGATATATTCAATTGCTTTGTTTGTTGGAATCTCTATTCTTGTCTATTGATTGTTGTTTTGATGAGATCTCATATGGATTTGGCCAATCTATTGAGAGATTGAGTTTTTGACTCTATCATGGTTTTGATTAGAGTTGAGATTGAAGCTTTGTGGCAATCATAGATCCTATGGACTTCATATTTGGAACAGTAGGAAAGTGTGTAGCTAAGGTGTTTGATAAAATGTCTCTTAGAACTTTGGTTGCTAAAAGGCACTCCTAAGTCTAAGATGTCCTAGTACACAAAGGTGGAAAAGGACTAAGAAGACATACTCTTGAATAACCAACATCATTGTACCGTTTATCCACTGCTTGAGACACACTAGGATGCAACATAGATGAACATGATTCAATCCCTTGTTTTCTTATACTTGTTTTCTTATATTTGTTTTCTTATATCTTTTACCTTCACATTTCACTACCTTATGATCATTTACACCTCGCAACTACCATTCACCACACTCACCACCCGTACTCGATGCATCACATGACTCAATTGAATGAAAGTATTCGCATTTGACACACCTCCACGTCCCTCCTTCGAGACCGACACTCGGGGAGTCACAGACTGTTCGTTTTAACATTCCACATACATCCACAACCCTTGCCACCTTCACCGCTACCCAAAACTGCATCTCTTGTCACTTCCTCATTTATTTTTTAGTTTTTCAGTTTTTTTCTTTTGAGTTTTAGTTATGATGATGCTTCCACCTTCGACTGAATCTTTGGATTTTGATGGTATGTTGCTCATGAGTTTTGTATTTTGTTTCAAAACTCAAAGTAGCAATTTGAAAAATTAGCAATTTGAGCCACATATATTTAAGCTTTGTTAGTATTTACTATTTAGTGCAACATATATGTAACTTGGTCTTGTCTTATATTGCATTTCTTAACACTTAACAGGAGGATGAGGAATTATAGACTACCAGGCTGGTGAATGAATGACTGATTTTTTGGGGTTAAAATGAAGAAGACATGAAGTTGTTTGTCAAGTTTAAACTATAATTTGTGAATTATGTAATTATAAATATCTGTATATTTTGTTTATTTTACTTAATTATGTGATTGTATATTTCTCTTTATCATTGATGTGATGTAGTTTTAGTGGTGGTGTGGATGAATGCGATAAAATGAAGAGTCAAGGCTCCCCGAGTGTCGTGTTCTCAAGGAAGGTAAATTGGAATTGAATAACGTGTTGGCATTTGAGAGGTTAAGAGGCAAGAGTTACATGGATGGCTTAAGAATGAAAAAGTCATAAATACAAAGGGGCGCTATAACTAAATAAGGTAAACAACGAAAAGGAAACGGGGATTGGACTCTTAACTAGCACATGTGGTCGACACTACTAATGGGTTTGTAAACAACGTGATTCGGACTCGATTATGGAGTTCATGGCACAACACTGAGTGGCGTCACACTCAGACTCCCACATCCTCAGTCAGTTGGGGCATTTCATCGAACACCTTGTCTACCACTCCTCCCGGACCTCATCCTTCCGGATAGATGGCGGGGATGTGGATGAGTAGGACTCGTGAGGACCCGCTATCTCGCAATCACTCACTTTCACAGGGTTTGCTACCTAATGTGGCCACACTTAGGCACAAAGCATATCAAACATCAACCACACAGGTATTTGTATCCAAATTCAACAAGCTTACAATCGATTGGAAATATTTAAACAAATCAACCATACAACAAGCTCTGGGGCCACCAATCCCCTAATCTAACCTAAGCTAACATCATTCAAAGCAAAAGAAATAAACAAGAAAGAACAATGAAAGATTAAAAGAAAATAACAATGAAATTAACTAAATAAGAGTAGAGAAAAGTTACCACTTGAATCTAAGATATCCTATTACATCTTCACTCTCATCCATCTAGCTAAATCTACCATGGGAGAACCAATCTAGGTTAAGGAAATGGGGGATTTCCCCCAAAGGGGAGAAAGCAAATGAAATCACATCTGGAAATTGGGTCTCCTCTTCAAAAATGCAGGGGAAGTGTTTAAATAGCCAACTCAAAGTTAAAATCCTGAAATCGCCCTTAACGGCCCGAACCACGTTGCATCCACGCGTGGATGGGGGCGTGGACGCATACTGGAAACGATCCATGCTACCTCCACGCGTGGAGTGTGCGTGGTTTGATCCTGCCCGGTTGCTTCTTCGTTTGTTGCTTCTTTTCGACCTTGGATCCTATTCTGTCCTGCGGAAATGACTTCGAAACATATTATCAAATAGAGTTTGCAAATTTCGATCACATCAGAGTTTTTTACGCATGAAATGATTACAAATGGGTGATAAAACTACGCAATAATGTCCTATGACCGACCCTAATCTCGACTATTCTTGGCCCTTATCAATCACCTAATTAGAAAATTAGCTAGTTTAATTAGCTAATGTTGGTATTTCATTTAATATTTTTGCCATTTTTTTTGGAAAAATCGGCGAGTTGCGGAATTGTTACCGGTGTGACGGAAACGGTGAGGGAGGCCTCCATGGATCTGAACTCTGGGCGGAAACCACGGAAGACGTATAAGTTCTGCTTGTACAGCGACACCGGGCGGCCGGCCAACACGAGATCCTCCACTAGAACCTGAGCGCGACCAAGGTATTCCACCGGCAAGCTATTGCCCTGGTGGAGGCTCTGGAACTTTCCGAGGAGGTTGAGACATCTTGCACGCGTCGAGGACCCAAGCGCCGCTGTGATGGCCGAGTAGACGTCCTGGGAGGTTTCTCGGCCAACTACGAGATACTTCACCTCTTCTGTGAGGGAGGAGATGAGCAATGACAAGATGGATTGATCCTGCTGTATCCAAGGACCGTATGCCGGATTCGGTTCTATGGTCAGAGGAGTTGAGCCGGAGGCTGCGTCGTCGGATGCCGGCGCGACGTGGATGGTCGCCGGTGTGCACGGATGAGTGCCATCCACAAAACCAAGTAGGCTTTGTCCTCGAAGAAATGGTACGAGTTGTGTGCGCCAGAAGAGAAAATTGCGAGTGTTTAGTTTAATTGAGACAAAATGATGTGCTGCCGATAGGGTGTTGGTGGTGCACGGAGGAGTAACGGCAGCAACAGTCACCGTTCTCTCAGATGAGTTGGTAGACATCGTTAGGGTGGAGGAGGAAAGGTAGGGATCCTAACGCTAACTAATACCAGATGAGATTATCGGTAAATTGAATTAATTGAATTCAATAGAATATTACAATCTTATATGAATAAGAAACCCAAAACACTCCTTTAACTAGGAAACTAAGTCAAGCTAACATACACCACATAATAAAGGAAATACAAAATATAATTGGTAATACTAATATTATCACAATTTTCATTATGCAAGTTGCAAGATGTATGTTTTTTTTTTTTACATGATTTTCTATTTTTTTTAAATCGGATTATTTCGAAATTCGAAAATTTGGGCCCGAATCCGAATTAATATATATCCGATGGTTATGGCGTTTGAAATGTGCGGATTGGATACATAATTACAAACCCGAAATCCGTTCAGATGGTCTATTAGGCAACTCGATCCGTCCGAACCCGCCCAATGCACAGGGCTAATTAGGGAAAGTATAGGAACAGTCTTATACCGTTCTAGTTCACGCAAGGAGTACTACAATGGGTAGATTTCAATAGATAAATATATAGAAGATCAAGCCTATTGTGTAAAAATGCCCCAACTATTCTATTTTAAATTGTGCTCACAGTGAATTAGGATTATAGCTTGGGAACAATAATTTGTTACTGCCTTGAATCCTTGACCCCTTCAAATCATTGAATAAAAATAGGTATAATAATATTAGTTTATTGCCTTAGTCTTTTGCCTTGATTTATTGATTGAAATCATTGAATCTTGAGTGAAGGTCTTGTGGTAAACTGATATGGTATATCTCTCTCCCTTCCTCATTTATTTTTCAGTTTTTCAGTTCTTTTCTTTTGAGTTTTGGTTATGATGATGCTTCCACCTTCGACTGAATCTTTGGATTTCGATGGTATGTTGCTCATGAGTTTTGTATTTTGTTTCAAAACTCAAAGTAGCAATTTGAAAAATTAGCAATTTGAGCCACATATATTTAAGCTTTGTTAGTATTTACTCCCTCTGTCCCATTTTACCTGTCCTGTTTACTATTCATTGGTCAAACCAACTTTTTCTTCATTGCTTATTTTCTTTAGTAATTTTTAATTATTTTTAAATTTGATTTTTTTGTGTTTAATAATACTTTTAATGTAGTTTCTAAATATATAAATTTTATATATTAATACTAAATTTAATATTATGAAAAATTGAACTAAAAATAACTTCAGTCAAGCCTCGTTAACCGAATCAGACAAACAAAATGGGACGGAGGTAGTATTATTTAGTGCAACATATATGTAACTTGGTCTTGTCTTATATTGCATTTATTAACACTTAACAGGCAGATGAGGAATTATAGACTACTAGGCTGGTGAATGAATGACTGATTTTTTGGGGTTAAAATGAAGAAGACATGAAGTTATTTGCCTAGTTTAAACTATAATTTGTGAATTATGTAATTATAAATATCTGTATATTTTGTTTATTTTACTTAATTAGGTGATTGTATATTTCTCTTTATCATTGATGTGATGTAGTTTTAGTAGTGGTGTGAATGAATGCGATAAAGTGAAGAGTCAAGGCTCCCCGAGTGTCGTGTTCTCAAGGAAGGTAAATTGGAGTTGAATAACGTGTTGGCATTTGAGAGGTTAAGAGGCAAGAGTTACATGGATGGCTTAAGAATGAAAAAGTCATAAATACAAAGGGGCGCTATAACTGAATAAGGTAAACAACGAAAAGGAAATGGGGATTGGGACTTTTAACTAGCACATGTGGTTGACACTACTAATGGGTTTGCAAACAACGTGATTCGGACTCGACTAGGGAGTTCATGGCACAACACCGAGTGACGTCACACTCGGACTCCCACATCCTCAGTCGGTTGGGGCATTTCTTGGAACATCTTGTCTACCACTCCTCCCGGACCTCATCCTTCTAGATAGATGGCGGGGATGTGGATGAGTAGGACTCGTGAGGACCCGCTATCGCGCAATCACTCACTTTCACAGGGTTTGCTACCTAATGTGGCCTCACTTAGGCACAAAGCATATCAAACATCAATTACACAAGTATTTGCATCCAAATTCAACAAGCTTACAATCAATTGGAAATATTTAAACAAATCAACCACACAACTAGTTTTGGGGCCACCAATCTAACCTAAGCTAACATCATTCAAAGCAAAAGAAATAAACAAGAAAGAACAATGAAAGATTAAAAGAAAATAGCAATGAAATTAACTGAACAAGAGTAGAGAAAAGTTACCACTTGAATCTAAGATATCCTATTACATCTTCACTCTCATCCATCTAGCTAAATCTACCATGGGAGAACCAATCTAGGTTAAGGAAATAGGGGATTTCCCCCAAAGGGGAGAAAACAAATGAAATCAGATATGGAAATTGGGCCTCCTCCTCAAAAATGCAGGGGAAGGGTTTAAATAGCCAACTCAAAGTCAAAATCCCGAAATCGCCCTTTATGGCCCGAACCATGTTGCATCCACGCGTGGATGGGGGATTGGACGCATACTAGAAACGATCCACGCTACCTCTACATGTGGAGTGTGCGTGGTTTGATCCTGCCCGGTTGCTTCTTCGTTTGTTGCTTCTTTTCAGTCTTGGATCTTGTTCTGTCCTGCGGAAATGACTTCGAAACATACTATCAAATAGAGTTTGCAAATTTCGATCACATCAGAGTTTTTTACGCATGAATGATTACAAATGGGCGATAAAACTATGCAATAATGTCCTTTGAACGACCCTAATCTCGACTATTCTTGGCGCTTATCAATCACCTAATTAGTAAATTAGCTAGTTTAATTAGCTAATTTTGGTATTTCAGTTAATATTTTTGCCATTTTTTGGAAAAATCGGCGAGTTGCGGAATTGTTACAGGTGTGCCGAAAATGGTGAGGGAGGCCTCCATGGATCTGAACTCTGGGCGGAGACCATGGAAGACGTATAAGTTCTGCTCGTAGAGCGACACCGGGCGGCCGGCCAATGCGAGATCCTCCTCCAGAAGCTGAGCGCGACCAAGGTATTCCACCGGCGAGCTATTGCCCTGACGGAGGCTCTGGAATTGTCTGAGGAGGTTGAGACATCTTGCACGCGTCGAGGACCCAAGCGTCGCTGTGATGGCCGACCAGACGTCCCGGGAGGTTTCTCGGCCAACTGCGAGATACTTCCCCTCTTCTGTGAGGGAGGAGATGAGCAATGACAGGATGGATTGATCCTGCTGTATCCAAGGACCGTATGCCGAATTCGATTCTGTGGTCGGAGGAGTTGAGCCGGAGGCTGCGTCGCCGGATGCCGGCGCGACGTGGATGGTTGCCATCCACAAAACCAAGTAGGCCTTGTCCTCGGAGAAATGGTATGAGCTGTGTGCACCAGAAGAGAAAATTGCGAGTGTTTAGTTTAATTGAGACAAAATGATGTGCTGCCGATAGGGTGTTGGTGGTGTACGGAGGAGTAACGACGGCAGCAGTCACCGTTCTCTCAGATGAGTTGGTAGACATCGTTAGGGTGGAGGAGGAATGGTAGGGATCCTAACGCTAACTGATACCAGATGAGGTTATCGATAAATTGAATTAATTGAATTCAATAGAATATTACAATCTTATATGAATAGGAAACCCAAAACATTCCTTTAACTAGGAAACTAAGTCAAGCTAACATACACCACGTGGTAAAGGAAATACAAAATATAATTGGTAATACTAATATTATTCACAATTTGCATTATGCATGTTGCAAGATGTATGTTTTTTTTTACATGATTTTCTAATTTTTATTTTTTTAAAAAAATCGGATTATTCCAAAATCCGAAATATTGGGCCCGAATCTGAATTAATATATATCCGATGGTTATGGAATTTAAAATGTGCGGATTGGATACATAATTACAAACCCGAAATCCGTTCCGATGGTCTATTGGGCAACCCAATCTGTCCAAACCCGCCCGATGCACAGGGCTAATTAAGTGAAAGTATAGGAACAGTCTTATTCCGTTCTAGTTCACGCAAGGAGTACTACAATGGGTAGATATCAATAGATAAATATATAGAAAATCAAGCCTATTGTGTAAAAATGCTCCAACTATTCTATTTTAAATTGTGCTCACAGTGAATTAGGATTTTTTTCGAAAATTGACTCGCAGACTAGAAAACTTTTGAAGTGCGTTAAATTTTTGTGTTACAACTACTGTTCTAACATCACTGTGTGACATCCCTTTAAAATTTTCAATAACTATTATGCTTTAATTTCACATTTGAAATTATACAAAACATGGTACAAATATTTATTTTAGGAAGGGTCCTTAATTACAAGGCTACCCAGCCCCTAGTGCCGCCCTTTAATTTATTGGATTGGTTAGTTTAATTAATGTGGATAGTTGGCAAATGGCAATGTTAGAGAATTGGATTGTGGAGTAGTAAGTGGAATTCTATTTTCAGACTTATGAAATAAACTTCGGTTACATTTGAAAGTAATTCATCAAGGTGTATCTCAAAATTTTAGTGTGGTAAAAAACCTCTTGTGAATTCTACAGAAAAATAAACGGAAAATAGGCAACATATGAATTGCATCACTTTTCTCCTTATCCAGACCTTTTTAAATACCAAGGCAATGTTAATATATTGCGGAATTAATATTACTTCTCTTCTTTTATCTTCCACGTTAAATAATATACTGTATTAAATAAATACAATTTAAACAACAAAAAAACACAAGTGGCATGAAGTGCCTCTCCCAAATGGGAAGTCATGAGTTCGTGCTCCAGTAAGAGCGGTATTGACTCTTTATGCTTCAATAGGTTGACAAAAAAGTTGTGAACATGTACTACATTGTTACAGACTCAGTAGTACTAAAAAAAACCCACAACATAACAAACTCTTCTACTCACTCTTTGAAAATAAATTGAAAGACTAACACACCAATAAATAATAAAATTTCTATCAAATTTAAAATAATATGCATAAGGTGTTTAAATATTATTTAAATAATTGGTAGACTCTGAAATATTAAATTGCCTACTTAACATATAATTAAATTTCCAATAGACACATATATATTTCAAGAACTTCAAAAAATCATTCAATCATATATACAGGCTTTGTCCACATTTTACAAGTATATTATAATGCAGAAATATTTCTAAGAATACTGAGCTCGAGAAATTGCATTTTGGAGATATTTTAAGGTTGTTTGATGATGTGGGAACCACATAAACCAGAACTCAAAATGATCTTCTGTGACTACTTGTATGTACTTCTCTGATGAATTCTCCAAATTCTCACTTTCATTTGCTCTCTTAATTTTTGCAATTGGGATTGATACCTTATAATGCATCCTCATGGACTTTCCAATTGAAGAAGGCATTTTGATTGATCTCTCACTAAGGAAGGCAAGTTTGTGTGTAGAAACAAAGAGTAGGCCAGGCATTGGACCAGATGTTGTTGATAAATAACATTGAGATGCCTTCAACAGCTTTTCCCCTTCTTTAGCACTGAATTTCTTGTTGAACACCTTTTCGACGCCACCTGCTTGGAGAAGTTTTGCCCCAAGGATCAGTTTGCCCTTCACATGTCTGTTATCTTTGGCCTTAATCTCACTGCACCAAACCTTAGTTTTGAACTGGAAGACAGATGGCATTGGGTGGGAGCAGAATCAGGAAGTGGCTGTTTTGTTGAGCTCTGATTCAATAAAACTGCCCAGTAGTTGATGGGAACCTGCAGCTTAGCTTCTCTCCAATTCTTGATTTCATCTCTAACTTACTATTTTGTTCTTTTGTTTTTGCAAGCTAATGATAAACTTCAAACATCATGTCTTTGTCTTTTTTACATCTTGGAGCTTCACATGCTTGTGCTGAGCATATAATATATACGGACTACGGAGTAATATATAAACATAAATGTGTAATCTAATTATCAGCTTAGATTTTTAGTTGAGATGGAACACATGTTTCAATTTGGTATTTACTCGATAAAAAAAGAGACTATAATGTGAAGGGTGTTGAGCATATAATATAACTATCAACTTACTATCAGCTTAGGCTTTTAGTTGAAATGAAACACATCTTCAATTGCTTTTAAGTATGAAATTGGAGTCTTGTTGTGATGAGGAATACAAGCTAGAAGTTTGTATATCGTTTTGAAGTTGGACCAAAATCTGAATTGTCAAGAACGGAAAAGAGGGAGAGAAATTATTAGAGCAAAGTTAATATTTTCTTCAAAGGCATTATATTTTAGAAACTCTTTATAAATAAAATAAATATCTTGATTTTAAATTAGTGAGAACTCAATATAATGAAAATTTTACTTGTTAAAATAAACATAATATTTTTTCTAAAACTCACTCTGCACTGCACGGACTACGCACCATAGCTGCCCGCCATTCAGCACACAGTACAGTTGGGCCATAACATTTCTGGACCGTGCTTGGAAATGTAGAGATTGATGGCCCTAATGAGCTAGGTATACATGCATATATTGGCCTGAGTGAAGTGCATATATGCATGCCTCAATAATAGTATCAAACAAAGATATAAGCTTTGCATAGTTTGGCTCCTCCCTCATCAAACTTCATATTTATTACAGTCTCAAGAAACAGAAACTGTTGGAATGGAGCAGGTAGGACAAAAGCATTGCATCAACTCAGGAGAAATGGCGGCCATCTTTTTACAAACAAGAAAATTCTTTTTAGGTACATTATTTTTTTTACTAAAGATACATTATTTGATATATACTATCAAATAATGTATCTACAGTACAAACATAATGTACCTTCAGTATAAAAATAATGTACTTTTTATTTTTGGTCCACACAGCTGTGTGGACCATGGTCCATGCAATAATTTGCCGGATGATATGATGACTCATCTATGATTCATGTAATGGGCAATCTAGGTAGGGTAACTTCCCACATGCTACTCACAAGAAGCTGGTATTTGAATGTCCATATGCAATTCTTACTTTTATCATGTTTGATGTGTAAAGGCATAAATTTATGACCTCACATCAACATGGCTTGTGAACAAGAAGTTGAAAGGCCGCCCGCCAGTCGGCTCGGTTGTTTTTGACAGATGAATATTGTAACTGTTTTAACTTTTAAGCTCATAAGATTTTCGCTTATAATATATCTATTAGTTTTTGTCGCACATTGCTAAATTCTTGTATTAAAGTATATCAATGTAAGATTAAATATGAAAAGTTGATCGTTACAGTTGACATTAAAATTAATGTTTAATTTGCAAGTTTCTAAAAATAATTATCAAAATACTTATCGTAGTTGATATGGTATTAGGTGGCGGATACTACTTTTGGTTGGATTGGAATTACTCAAAATTTTGTTAATTCGCTTTTGGATAGGTTTGTCATTGTATTGGTCTTCATATTGCTTCTTTTTTTTTTTTTTTTTGGTAATGTCTCATGTGCAATTGGGTTACTGTGCTAGTTTTCAAAAAGAACAAATTTGGTCAAATTAGTTTTGTTACATTAAAGAAATATAATAGATGCATGGAATCCCTAAGTTGATTCCCTAACTTACCCGTCAGTTATTAGAAATTGATCAACCTAATTACTTGTTGCTTTACTTTCACTTTTTACTTTGATAATGCTCTTTGTTTAGTATTGAGACCTAGCTTTCTACGGCTCTTACACACTTGTGCTTAGCTGCACATTGTTCAAAAATCATTCAACATCCTTAGAGAACGACATTCCGGGGAAGTTCCACCTTTCCCAACCTACTTTACATCCACTCTTTACTACGATTATCAAGAGATTCCAACTACAATTGATTGAAGATTTGCTTAGAGATTGAAAATTGTTCTTCAAATTAAACTAAGTTTGTTCATTTCATTCAATTGCAATTTACTTTTGTTTCTAATGCTTCCATTGTCTTCATTCTAGCTATACAATTGTGAGAATGTGCAGTTAATTCTTAGGGAATTAGGATTAAGCTTACTTGTTAGGGTGCTAGAATATTTTGATGGCAATTATGAAAAGTTGATCATTATAGTTGACATTAAAATTAATGTTTAATTTGCACTTTTTTAAAAACAATTATCTAAATACTTATTGCAGTTAATATGGTATTAGGTGGTGTATACTACTTTTGGTTGGATCGGAATTACTCAAAATTAGGTTTGTCATTGGCTTGGTCTTCATATTGTTTATTTATTTATTTTTTGGTTGGTAGTGTCTCATGTGCAATTGGGTTACTGTGCTAGTTTTCAAAAAGAACAAATTTGGTCTAATATAATTAGTTTTGTTACATTAAAGAAATATAATAGATGCACGGCCAACGAATATTTGCAACGAGCTGAAAAAAAGAGAGCAACTATCGAACAATGCAAGCATTCAACGATTTAATGACGCTACTGGATTTTATGCCGTTGCTCTTCAGTCAGGATACATTGCCCAAGGTTCCGAAACTTATGTCCAAGTTAACTTGACCAACCGTACGTGTAAATGCGGATATTGGAAAATCGATGGATTGCCATGCGCACATGTCATAGCAGTGTGTAAATATCGAAGGGAAGTCTACGACTTGTTCGTGGCAAAAGAATACTCTATCGATAATTACAAAAGGAGCTATGCAGCTGATTTCTCAAATATCGAGTGGACAAATCAGGTCACATGCCACGAACCAATTAAGAGCAGGCGTCCAAACAATCTAGGACAATGACAAATACGTCGGTTTCCAAATGAAATGGACTTTGGAACTTCTAATGCTAGAAGGAGATGTAAATATTGTCAAAGTCGAACACATGCTTCGACACAATGTCCTTCTTTGAATAACCAATAGCATGTAATAATTGTTCGCATTCTGTAATTCAAAAAATTTCGACCGAAATCTTAAACAAAAATCATGTTTAAACAAAAAAATAATTCTAAAAAAAAACAAAAAAAAAAAAAATACTACCACGGGCGTTGAAAACCCGTGGTAGCAAAAAGTTTAGCTTTTTATTAAAAAAAAATTTAAAAAGGGGGAGCAATACTAATAATTTAAATAACAATGATAAAATTAGTCTAGTACAGATTTATACAAACTTGAAAACAAATTAAATATAAACTATTTGTACAGATTTATATTCATAACTACAGCAATAAGCGTATTAGTTTTTTTTTTTTTTTTTTTTTTACAAAGTTGAATTTTTTGAAAATTTTTTTTTTCATTTCTAATTGTTTTCCATATTTCATTCATTCAAAACTTATATCTGAAGCTGCAAGATTTTTTATTTTTTCAATAAGAGTGGACAAAATATATTTGTGCAAATTTAGTCATGTGAATTGTAAAAGGTTTCACCGTTTCACACTATCATGCATAATAATGCCTTAAATAAACTTAGTGATGTCATGTATGTCACTATTTTTTTTTTTTAAATGAGGTAGTTAATGGTATAATACAATATGCATTCTGTAATTCAAATTTAAAAAAAAAAAATTGAAAAAACTACCACGGGCCTTGGTCACCCATGGTAGCCTTTTTAATTAAAAAAAATTTGGAAAAATAATCTATCTATATATAAAAACAATATCCTCCTCCCAAACTTTCCCGCCCAAAGTTAGTGGTATTTTGGTAAAATTAACTATTTTATTTATTTATTATTATATTAATTTATTAATCTATTTATTATTATATAATTGGTGATATATATTTGTAATCTGTAAAGGAATATAAGGAAATGAATAAGTAAGGAATATATAAGGAAAAGATCAGAATCATTTTAGGAAATGTTAGTCTACACGTTAATCTTTTAAGGAAGATTTTGCATTAAAATAAAAAGAATAGAATCAGTTACTAATAATTTAGCCTTATTTTACTATTAATCTTTAAAGAAGATTTTGCATAAAAATGGAATAAAATTGGTTATTAATAATTTAGCCACAAAATCATCGTTATTTCTTCAAATAATAATGCTCCAATCTCCATAACCAGCCATCTAATCTGCACTATAAATACGCTTATAATCCTGAATTATTCTACCATCCATTATTTTCTATTATTCTATGCTATTTCTCCTTATTGTTCACTAACTAATGAAGTTTGTTTCCGTCTCTCTCCCAGACTTATCCCCAAGATGAGGAAAAGCTCAAGGAATATCAACGCTTCGCGGTCAACTAACAAATACTTGAGGGCTTATTCCACAACTCCCATGTAAATTTCTCCTAATTGTTATTCTAATAATTTAATTATATTTAGAATCTAGGTACCTATACCTCTTTCCAAATAATTTTCTGCAGTAAACAAGTATTCCATTTTTCCAGTTTTTCTATTTCTCCAATTTTTCTATTTCTCCAATTTTTCTATTTCTCTAGAAAGATTACTCATTTCTCTCAAAGCATCAAATAGCCACGACATTAGCACTTGTGCTTTTACAAAAAAGAAAATTCACACAAAAGAAATGCAATTACTGACCAACAAGATGACAAAGAAAAGGAAAATGAACACAACCTAATATTGGGAATATGGCTTGAGAAGATTGGGACGATCTCTATACATGAGGAATATATGAAAACTTTTGAGATTTTGAGCAAAAACCTGAAGTTTGCTGAAGGAGTTCCAATGGTTAAATCATCAAAAGCCCTAAAAGATGTTCAACCTGAACTTGAGAAATTAAGACAAAAGTCAATATCAAAGGTATTTTATGTTTTGCAGGCTATGAGAATGTAATTTTGTATGATGTGGTATCATTTTCTATTTTGAAGTTTTATTATAAGGTTAAAACAGCTAAAATCTCACTACTGTCAACGAGGGGGAAAAATGCAGGGAAAGGAAAGAAAAGAAAAAACACAAGGAAGAATAAATTTCACCCATAGACTCATTGAGACTACTCTCACATATCCTCAAGGAGCTGAAATCCAAATTATTCAAAATGAATATAAAGATTTTAGAATTGAATGTTCACAATTTTAGAACTCTATGTTTACAATTTAAAAAAAAAATTAAATGTATTTTTTTTAAATGTTAATAAATAAATTAACTTATTCAATGCAGATTTTTTTATTCCAATCTATATAGTTTTCATCTGATTACCATATTATTTACAAACATCATTATTTTACTCTAAAAAGTCTAACTATAACGCGTTAAAAAATTAACCAAATTAATTACAAAGATAAAACCCTAATGATCAATAAAGTATAACCTAAAGAACTAAAATTTAACATGTTTAGGTAGAATTATAGCTCTTAACACATTCTTAACCAAAGGTCAAGGGTTCGATCATTGGCTTTGGGTATGGAGCAACTTTAAATCTTCGGGTCAACTATCTCACCCAATAGAGCTGCCTACAATCTAGCGAGGGATTTAGTCACTGTGTTCAACAGTAGAAACCCTGTGCTACACCCAAAAAATAAAAGCTCTTAACACATTATACAGTCCAATTGCTAAGCAAAAATACACAACAAATAAAACATGCCCACAAATCAAATATTCATGAAATAAATTTAATCTATACACTTAAAAAAACAGAGTTAATCTATACATACCTACTTTAGAAATATCTTATTATCCATTAAGTACTATGGTCCTAGATATTTTACTCAAGTAATTCTGAAATAAAGCACTAAAAAGCTATAATTCTAGATAATTTACTACATTAGTGATGTAAAATAAGTATAAAAATGTATAATAACAATATATAATATACTACCAATGTCGTCTACAAAAAAAGTTTTCAATAATGCGTAATTCATCAAAACAGTTACATTGATATACTATTATGTTTTCTTTTTATACAAAGATGACAAAATTGCTATATATTTACATAGAAAATATATCATCCGTATAAATAATTTCTATAACTGAGTTGCTAGACAACGGGATAATTAGCCCAATTAATACAAATCATAAACATTGATATATAAAATGTCTAAAACTTCAGCACCGGATGCATATATATACACATTAGTTATTAATTGAACAATTATTTGCTTAAATTCAAACAATGATAACATCATAAAACATAATCGATCAAACTCAATTCTTTAATTACACTATATAATATTCGATATTATAATTTACATAATTGTATATCGATATAAATATTCTTAACATATTATAACAAATCCATACCGTGCAACGCACGGGCGGAAATACTAGTGTTATATAATTACAAATTCTTAATATAACTAATAATTAATCATTACTAACTAATCATCAATTAATTATTAATAACTATTCATTATTAATATTAATAATTAATTATTTTTTTAACATTAAAAAGTAATAATCATTTGCTAGTAATTATTGAATGATTAATAATGATTGAAAACCTACCGTAATCATGTAAAACTATTAATCATTTGGTGATTAATAATAATTACAAACATACTATTAATAATCACATAGTGACGAGATAATAATTAAAACCAATGATGAGATAATAATTAAACATAAAACAAAACGAGATAATAATTAAACCTAAAACCCCTTTGGATGAGGAGTGTTAGGTCTAACTACAACACCTCCATTACACCCGCCCGTCTTTGCTTATTTTACCGGTTTATTTTATCTATAACATTTTGGAATCTATTTTAAAATTTTGTGTCCGGCAAAGACAATTGCCTGAAAAGTATGCACAACAGTGCATAGTTCCAAATTTCCAAAATTAGGATACATACAAAAATTCAAAATTCAAAATTCAAAATTTGCACCTGAATATCTCGATCGGCAAGAGAAAAGGGCAGAGGAGCTACAGGAGCCATTTGAGTGGTTAATTGAGCATTTGCGAAGGGTAATGTAGTCTGAGTGCTGAGCTGCTGACCGAACGGTGAAGCTGATAGATTCTACTATATATGGCTGCATCGCCCCAAACAGCGTCGAAAAGCTGAATGCATTGGAGCTCTGGGGAGTTTGAAACAACGAACCCTGCTGTTGAGGTTGTGACTGTTGGGAAAACGGAGTGGAGAACGGTGAGGTTCCGAAGGCCGGAGTAGAAGGCGTGCCGAAGCCAGGAGTGGAGGAAGGGGTTTCGAATAAGGATTCGTGAAACGGTCTCACAGTACACAAGTGTGACCCTTAATATAATATATAACCTGAACAAAAGTAATGAAAAGAAAAGAAAAACCATATTGACAAATTAAGAATGTGAAATTATGTAAGTTACCCATTATAAAAGTGAGTTGAAGAGAAATTGGAAAGCTATCAAACTATCATATATATATGCTTTCTTGACCTTGATAGTTCATTATATTGTGAAGCTTAGCTTATTTGTTGCAGCAAAATGGCAGAAATTGTTTCTCTAAAACTCACTCTGCACTGCACGGACTACGCACCATAGCTGCCCGCCATTCAGCACACAGTACAGTTGGGCCATAACATTTCTGGACCGTGCTTGGAAATGTAGAGATTGATATGATGGCCCTAATGAGCTAGGTATACATGCATATTGGCCTGAGTGAAGTGCATGCAATGGCTCAATAATAGTATCAAACAAAGATATAAGCTTTGCATAGTTTGGCTCCTCATCAATTCAAACTTCATATTTATTACAGTCTCAAGAAACTGTAGTGTTGGAATTAATGGAGCAGGACAAAAGCATTGCATCAACTCAGGAGAAATGGCGGCCATCTTCTTTTTACAAACAAGAAACTTCTTGTTGTCACCCTGACAGCCCTGCATGCCATGGTAACGTAACCTTCCTTAATGAGGAATATCAGCGTGTATGCTAGAGATTCCAGTCCGGCCCAGGTGTGCATGTACACTTGCATATCTAAGTGTGCCCCTGGTCATCATATTGAACATGCCGACCAGATCCCAAGTCTTTCCATCCAGATGCCAAACCATGATCAATAATAAGATATTGGCCTGTTTGGTAAATAATCAGCTCCCAAATTATATGGTGGACCATGGTCCACAATGCATTGTGGATCATGGTCATGGCTGATAGTGCAGTTGTGTTGAAGGGATACTGAAGTTGTGCTGAACTGATACTGCAGTTGTATTGAAAGGAAACTGAGTTGCGCGAAACATAGGTCGTTCATCCGTTCAACACCACTGCAGTATCCGTTCAACACAACTGCAGTTCCAGACGGATTAAACGTTCTCTGTTTCGTCGTAACTGCAGTCTCCTTTCAACACAACTGTAGTATCTGTTCAACACAACTGCAGTATCCTTTCAACACAACTCCAGTATCAACCATGACCCATGGTCCACAATGCATTTTCAACCTAATCAGTCTATCAACCAATTTTGGCTTATTTAACCACTATTAGTTGTTTGGTTAATAAGTTTTTTGTAACTCTAAAATACTAAAATTCAAAAGGCTACTCAAAGCAGCCTTCTCAATTAGCTTTTTGATAAAAGAAATTATACCAAACAGCTATCAGCTAACAACTAATTTATCAAAACAACTTTATACAATCAGCCAATGTTATCAACTAATCATACTTTCTAACCCAAACAGCCAACCCAATCAGCCAGCATCCATTTACCAAACAGGGCCATACACTAGTACAGAAAGGGTTATTTGCGTCTGGAATGTTAGACTTTTTGCGTCTGGAGTACGCCAGACGCATATGCCAGAGACGCAATTGATCCGGACTTTCTGCGTTTGGAGCAGCACCAGACGCAGATAGTCACCAACTGCGTCCGGAACTAGACTGTTCCGGACGCAGCTGCTCATTTATATATTTTTTTAATTAAGCAGCTGCCTCCGAAACTTGGGAAGTTCCGGACGCAGCTGGTAATTTTTTATTTTTTTTAAATAGACTATCTGCGTCTGGAACTAGGCAGTTCCAGACGCAGATAGTCATTATATTAATAAAAAAAATTATTTGATACATTTAAATTGATAATAATACTAAATACAATTTTTTTCATACTCACTAAATTTGATAGTCATTACACATACTAAAACGTAAATGAGGTAATAGAGGTAATAAGATAGATCAAACATCATGTGGTGCTTTATCCACATCCTCAATGACAACTCAGAGTCCATTTGAAACAGCCTGCATAAGAAAGCATGCATATTTCTTGACAATGTTAGAAAGCTTGGCATTCACACATATTTTAATATTTAATAATACATAAGTTACAAACCTGAGTAAGAGAACCAGGTTGCCATCTAAATTTACCGGGTTGGTCAGCACAAACATAACTCCTAACTAATGTCCTGCCATCAATTTGCACACCTCAATATCATCACTCTGCATGCAAGTTGTCAAAATTAACCAATCTGCAGCAGTTTTATTCCTCATAAGATTCATCAATTCACAAAACAATAAACTGTTCCATAGAAAATCAATTTCAGCAGCCACTACTACACCTTCACTGCAGCAAAGCTTATTTTGCATTTTCAAATCATCTATTGCATCTTAAAATAGTCATCAATTCCAGAAATTCATTCACACACTACCAGATTATCATCAATCTTTTCAAAGCTCACATCAGCAAGCATAAATTCCAGTAGCAGCCCAGTGACATGTAAACTTCTAACCCATGTAAACTGAAATGTACATACATTTGGAGCAATGAAATGTACCTTATATACACTTGTGGCTAACTAAGGTTAAAATGGCAGTCAACAACTAAACAAGAAGGTTCAATTTCAAATCTACCTTACAAATGATAATTCCAACAACTACAGAGTTAATACAAAGTGGAAATACCTCATAAGCCTTTTGAACTTCCTGAAACTTTGTTGCAGCTTCTGGATCATCTTTATTCACATCTGGATGCAACTTCTTTGCAAGCTATTGTATAATGCATGCAAACCAGGGAAAACATTTTAAAAAAAAATGAACAAGTCAATGAACTTAAGCCAAAATAATCATAATTTTAAAACCTTTAAAAAGAAAAAGGAAAGTCAGTGAACATAAGATTGGACTTAAGCATATATGCTAAGGGTCATCAGAACCATGTTGGACAAACAGTGTAGACCAAGCTAATCACCCAAAAAAAAAAAAGAAAAAAAGAAGAAGAAGAAGACACTTGCTCATTGATAATACTCTGCACCAAATAAAAGGCCAACATGTATAGATGTACAAAAATCCAACTTTATCGTCTCATCTTGAGCAGCTTTTCATTCCATAATGTGTCAAGTTTGGAGCAATAAATTCTTTATTTTATGAATGATTCACAGCTAAATTGCAAATAAAGTCTACAGAAGAAATAATATCTCTTCACGTATCAAGAGTTCACTTGTTCTTCATCAAATAAAGCAACTTATTTCAAAGGAGGATAAAAGTAAACATGACTAATATTATTACTCAAAAAATAAACTTAAAAAAAAAATTAAAACTTCATCCTAACATCAAATATAAAAGTAAAGTATAAAATTTCTTTTTTCAAGCTAACATTTAATAATAAATTTTCATTTTACAATTTAAAAAAGTCCATGCAAACTAACAAATAGTCTTGAAAGCAAAAACAACAAGATGTAAGCTATTTAGAAAGAAACCTTATGGATACTTTCAGTACTGCAGCAAAAGAAATTACATTTCAGTACTGTATCTAATAGGCGCAGAAGAACTTGGTTCTCGTGTAGGAGAACTTCTATGAATCATGGGGTTAGTCCACTTTGTGCAGACAAGAAATGCAAAGCACTCGGCAATACTGTAGAAACAAAGAAAAGGTTGATGCTTGTCATTGTTATCAGTGCATGATTGTAGATACTTTGATAGTGAATAAAGTATTTCTATAGGGTCAAATGCGCAAGAAAAGTTTCAGGAAGTGTAGAAGCAACTGGAACGGGAGGATGATATTATACACAATGGAATCAAATTGTAGGTGACACTTCTACAAGATGGAAACAAGGGAAGAATGGCTATAGAGTTGTTATAATGCACAAATGGGGTTCACTAAGAAGGTTTGAAGTTCTAGAAGGAAACAGTGATAAAACATCTTCCTAAAACACAATCCTTTCATCCTTGATATTGTCAAGAAGAACAAAATTTTCATAGGATCTGTATATTAAATCATAATATAAGTTCAGATTATAAGTCAAAATACTAGACTCTCAACCTCAACACCCAACATATAACCATTTATGCAGGACTTTATTTGGCTTTATATTGAAATTCCAAAAAAAAAAAACTTACTTGCCAATGCACGATATGCTTGAACAAAAGCCCTTGCTAGTATTGAGGAGCCCATCACAATCAAATTTGCAATAAATTTTGCAGCCTGTGAAAATGACAACAAAAATCATTGAATATGGAAAAGCAAATACTTCACGAAATAATAAGCATAGTAATTTTTTTTTTTTTTTTACAGTAAAGCATACTAAGGACAACCTAACACATCAGTACAACTAGATTCAGTACAAATTTTTTTACAGTAAAGAATACTAAGGACAACCTAACAATCTTGAATATGGAAAAGCAAATACTTCACGAAATAATAAGCATAGGAAAATTTTCTTTTACAGTAAAGCATACTAAGGACAACCTAAGCATACAGTAAAGCAAATACTTAACCAATCACCATTGCTCTTGAGCTTTTCTAGATTCAGTACAACCTACGCAAAACCTGATCAGGTGCTTCTTCTCCCAAATCAAAGAAGCAATAACAAGCAATTAATCAAAACTAAAATAAACAATAACCAAAATTTCTAAAATATTAAACAAATAAATAAATAAATAACGAAATAAACGTAAGGCGAGCAGGCGCGATTCCGGCGGCGAAGCAGGAGGCTGAAGCAAGGCCGCGACGAAGCAGGAGGCCGAGGCAATGCGGCGGCGAGGGCAACAGGGGTGACGGTGGCTAGTGGCTGTGTAGACGGCGTGAGACCTGAGGCGTGAGGCGACGGCATTCGGCGATGGCGGCTAGTGGCTGTGTCTACGGCGTTCGGCGATGGGGGATGCTGCTGTTGACGGCGGCGGAGGCTGTGGACGGGAGGCGACGGTGGTGTGGTGGCGGAGGCTGTGGACGGGAGGCGACGGTGGTGTGGTGTGGGGAAGGTGTTGCGCGAGGGAGAACATATAGATCCAGATCTAGATTAAACATTATTTTAATTAAAAAATAATTAAAAAAAATAATAATAAAGAACCACCGCATCCGAAGTCCCCGACTTCGGACGCAGATGGTTACTTGCTACGGACCATCTGCGTCTGAAGTGGGTACTTCGGACGCAGATGGTCTGTTATTTTTTATAAAAAAAGAAAAAATAATTAAATAATAGATATTTTAATTACAAAAATGCCACCGCGTTACTTTACGCGTCCGGAGTTTCAACTTCGGACGCAAATTGTTCTATATTTATGATCAATTTTGTACTAGTGATAGCTTCTTTTCATCAGCAGTTTCCAGGCTGACCAAGCAAAAAATTCTCGGGCATGACATCACCATGCACAAATTAAAGCCCTTCGCATTGCATGAAGCTTTTCAAGGATTGAAATTGCCTCCATTGCAATACAGGCAACCATACCTGGTGGCATTGTTTGGCCAAGATTGTTCCAGACATCCCAAGCAAAGACTTGGTCTGAGCATATCCATAACCATAATGTAAAAATCTCCCTGACGACCCTTGTAATGAACCCATGGAATTCCATAGCACCCATTCACAGACTTGTACACTTGCCACTCATTAACCCTACAAATATAACAAAATTGTCTGTGGGCTAAATTTCGTCATATAACCCAAAGTTAACTACAAGGTTTCTTGCATAAACTTTATGTGATTAATTCAGTAAATTAAAGATGCTTTGGCTATTCTTTAATTGACCAAAATTGAACATATATAATCACAATGGCAAGTCTATTTAAAGCCTAATCAAACAAATTAAACCAAAACATGATAGACAATCCTTAGGTATACTCCCAGGAAAGTTGGTTGGTGCTAAGGCTCCATTAAAAACCAACTCCTTAGACAGAGTAGCGTCGCAAGGGCACTAGTAGCAATATGACGATTTGAGCCAGCAAGGCGTGTAAGCCAAGGTCAGGGAACTAGTATTCCTCCCCAAGAAACTTCCCTAAATCATGTGTTCTCATATTTGAAGTAAAATCGTTTGGTTGATCTATAAGAAAGTAGATTCACCTAAGGATAAGGCTTTAAATAGGGTAGTACTATGAAGATTTTATATACTTTATGTGCTTTGAAATCCTCCAAAAGAAGTACAGATGGAATATTTACTGAAAGAGTAAGAATATGCATAAACTATTCTTAAAAGGCACTAAATTCAGTCTTAATGAACATGCTTTTCTAAAGGAATAATTATAACGAACAAATAATATAATTAGTGCAATAAAAACATATATATAGCATGCTTAGATTATGCACATTATGAACTCATACTCCACAATATAATATTTAAATTGTAACACTGAATACAATTTAAACCGAATATTCAATATTAAAATTAAAATTCAAACAAATTTAAAACTTAATAATTTGTTCAAAATTAAATAATAATTTTAATATTGACTTCAATTAAACATTCAAATTGTGACACTTAATACAATTTAAACTGAATATTCAATATTAAAATTAAAATTCATACAGATTTAAAACTTAATAATCTGTTCAAAATAAAATAATAATATTAATATTGACTGTAGGCAAAATTCAATTGGATAACTTAATTGAAGAAGTCTAAATGTGATGAAGGTATATATATATATATATATATATATATATATATATATATATATATATATATATATATATATATATATATATTAACTTAAAGAACCCAAACCAACAAAATAGGCCCAGAATGATATTTTTTTTAATATAAAAGGCCCATAACTTAAGCCCTCATCAGTTTCTTCATTCTACAGACCTAGCGCAGCCATGGATGTACGGGCGAAGCAGCGACGAGAGCGGCCATGGACGGTCGAAGCAGAGAGGTCACCGGTGTCGCGTCGCTGAAGGAGAGCATGTCAGTGTTACGAACCAGATAGAAGAGTTAGTTACAAGCCATGTTGAAACAAGTAATGCAGACTATACACGTCCTAAGAGAAACACAAAGCCACCTGTCAAGTTCAGAGACTACATTTGATCCTAAATTCTTGGGGCTTGGACTGGACTATTTCATAATCCACTTTCTTAGCGTTGTTTAAGTGGTCAGCAAATAATTGATTTATTCCATTTTCTTACTGCATAAATAAAGTAGGCAGATTGATAGGAATTTGTTAGAAAAACTTTATATATAAATAGGTAATAAAGAATGAAGGGAGATTATCCTAGATTTATTAATATTCTTGTCTTCTTCTCTGCAATTCTCTTCCCTACCTCAATTTTCTTTTTCTGGAGGCCTTCCATCCTCGAACTTGGAAAACAAAACAACCAAAAGACTGCTTCCTAACAAATTGGTGCTTTCATTGAGAGCCACCATGGCTAACGAGGGAATGCAGACGCGGTATCGTTCTCTTGAGGAACAGGTACAACAAAAATTCGTGAGAGCCAACAAAATTCTGCGGATGAGCTACGCCAAACACTGATGGAGCAAAACCAGGCTCTTACAAACGCGATCAATACTGCAGTAACGTATTTAACACTCCGGATGACTCAACTAAATACCGTGCCAGCGTCATCGTCAAACTACTCACCCGGCCCCCACCTGCGACACCAGCCCGTACCGGCCAAGTTACGCCGTATCAACCTGCAAATGTACACCATCCGCGGTCACCCCGGTGCGACATGTCAACATTTGATGGTACGTCACCTTTAGACTGGGTATTTCAAGCAGAAAAGTATTTTCACTACAAAAAAACGTGAAAATAGCGACGGACGATTTCCGTCGCTAAATAGGAAAAATCCGTCGCTAAACTGTTTAGCGACGGATTAGCGACGGATTTTGTCCGTCGCTAAAATGAGCATCGCTAGAATTCAGCGACACAATTAATTTCCGTCGCTAGATTTAGCGACGGATATTTCCGTCGCTAGATAAAAAGAATCCGTCGCTAAATCTCTCCTGACGACGATTTTGACGTCGAAATTTGCGAGGAAATTGCAACGAAAATTTCCGTCGCTAAGTCTGGTGACGAAATATCCGTCGCTAGACCCACAAAAATTCCGTCGCTAAACTACTATAACGACGATATGGTGACGAACTTTGCAAGGGAATAGCTACAGATTTTTCCGTCGTTAAACTTAGCAACGGAATGTTCCGTCGCTACGGTCGTCGCTAATATGTTTTATTTGGTACTTAGCTACGGATTTACTATAATATTTGTCCGTCGCTAAATTTTAATATTTAAAAAAAAATATTCGCTAATTAATTTCACATACTTGCATTAAACCTATAATATAATAAATTTATCCGCTAATTAATATCGCATACATACAATAAGCCTATAATATAATACATCAATAATATAATTATAAAATATATTATATTAAAACATTCATACTCATAAACCTACAATCTCCGTGAGTATCAGTAGGACTACTAGATTCCGTTCTTGAATTGCTTTCAAATTGAGATGAATCAATCTCTAAAAAAGGAAGTGCATGACAGACACTATTACAGCTAGCTATTGGACTAAATCTTGAACATCAGGCCATTGTCCACTTCCATGTCGATCCAAAGTTTTGGCAAAAAAATTATGAAGCTCGCCAACAATCTTATCATCTGACTACAGAAGTATTCTCTTGAGCTTCCTAGCACAATATGTGAAAGCACTCCGTATCCTATAAAAATTTCCTGCACAAAGCAATCCAAGATGGAAATCAACACGGGCTTTGGGACACTAATTTGAGTTTAACAGTTTTATTAGGACGATATTATAATTATCAGGTTAAAAGTTTAAAACTTAGGTTCGCTAAATCAAATAATCTGTACACTTATCTTCTCTAAGTCACATGTCACTTCACAAACATATATGCAAGATTGCAGGTTCAAAGAACTAAAGCTCAGGCTATTTGTACAAGAAACCATTAACTTTATTTTATATTATTCTTTTCTATTTGGGAGGGGATTGGGGGAAGAAGAAGACATTAGTTTATAAAAAAATGTTAATTTCATTTACCATCAATATAGCATGACTTGGGGAAGATTCTGTGTTCAATTTAGTATTAGCAGCAAATCTATGAGCTTCACCCTAGTCGAAGTAGCTCCACAAAGCTCTTTTGGTCTCTGATTTCTATAGTAGTCGCCCCAGGTAGTGAAACATCTCCCGTTTTAGGATCTTCAACTATGGATATATTGTCATTAGATGATCAAGGAGATCTTGTACAGTCTCCATATACAACTGCATTGCATAAGTTGTAAACAAAATTCTATCAAGAACATAAAAATTTGACGCAGTATTTCAAAATGTAAAGAGATATTTCTTGATTATTCTATGGTGAGAGACAACAACCTGCAAGTAATGTTTAACAAGAAAGTTTAATTTAGAAGAAATCAAATATAACTTGTATTTCCAAATACTAATGTCTAACAAGGAAGTTTACATATTATAAGAAAATCAATTCTACATATTAAAAATAAATAAATTGTAAATAATACTTGTCAAATAATAATATTAAACAACATTCAAGAAAAATAGTCTACGTATTAATTAAATTCCATTTATAACTAAAACGTATGCATTATATGAAAATATAATGCAACAATGCTGGAAAGCTACATACGCTGATATCAGTAAGGAAAGAACGACCCCCTCCTTTGTCAACCTGCCATGCGCAATAAAAATGAATTGAAAATCCATATAAACAAATTAGAATGCCATACTCACCCCTGCAAATCAATGTTCAATTTGTTTATTGAGGCTTGGAATTTAATAGCATGCTGTCCAAAAGCCATACTCACCCCTGCATATCAGCGAGTTCACCCTCTGTTCCACCTTCACAAAATTAAGGTAGTACAGTCACCACAACTGCTTACATAAACATTTCTGCCATCTAATTGCTTTAAACACTTTAAATTGTGAGTATTATGTACTGGGTAACTAAGATACTTTTACCTTCAGTAACTTCATATTCACTGCTTTCCTCTACCTCTTTCTTGCTCACCATAAAGCTTGCCATTTTTTGTTGATGATCTTGAGCATTCTTAGTAACTTCTTGCTCTTTCTGTTTGATATGGAATTTTTTTATCTTTCTTCAAACTCTTCAATGCATGACTTGAGTTCTGGCTTAGAAAACTTCTTCCCCTAATTGAAGAATTATTCAAACAGAAATACTATGCTGAAATCAATCTCCAGAAAAAAAAAATGCGGTGATGCCAAGCTACAAAAAATACTTTGCTTATAATATTTCGGAAATGATCCATCACAGTGTCCTGAGATAAGGCATGTTCATATGTCTAAATGACTCTATCAGCTTTCTTATGCTCTTCTCATTGAATGTTAACTGAGAGAGGCAATATGAAATATATTCCCATTGCCTAACATCTGTAGCAAGAAAAGAGATAAATAATGTTATCCTGATTAGATAGTTTAGTACTGTTGAAACAGTGTAGTGAAAAATTGATTCTGAAACAATAATCATAAGCAATTAAAAAACGACATACCTGTAACAAGTGCTTCCATCTGTTTGTCCTAAAAATTCAAAATGTACAAGTCAATGGATCCGAAGGCCAACTTGCCACCATATCAAGTAAACCAATGATACCTTCTTTATTGAACCAATTAAAAACAGCATTACTTTGTTTGAAGCCTTGACAGAATTTCCCCAGTTAATATAACTAATTTCAAGTTTTCTTTGCAACCATAGAAAAATAAAAATAAATGAAAAGATAGAAACACAAATTTTATGCACAGATAGAGACATTTCTTTATAGAGAAATTGTCTGCCATCACTGGAGATTAATGATGCTGCTTGACTAGAAATGAAATTCATCAACAAACCAACATTGAGAGATTAGAGAATCCACGAATTTCAGATAACCAGATATGAGTTGTCAAGATTTCAGTGAGAATTAATCATCAGATTTAATTATTATTATTATAATTATTATTAAATATAATAATAATAATAATAATAATAATAATAATAATAATAATAATAATAATAATAATAATAATAATGGAACCAAATCTCAGAAAACCTAATGAAATTCACTATGATTCAATTCCCTCTCCAATCATTCACTAGGAACCGTATATGGCTGAAAAAATGAGAGAAATAGTTACCTGGATTGCTAAGAAGCTTCCACGGAGAAATAGTTGATGAAAAAAAGCTTCTGGAGGAGCCTGGAGTCAGGGTCGCGAACACGGATTCCGGAACCGCCAGAAATCAGTGAATCAGAGAAATAGTTTCTGGACAGGAGAGTGGGCAGTGGCAGCGACTTGTTTCCGGAAATCAGTGAGCGACGGCAACGGCTTGTTTCCGGAGAGGAGAGTGGACGGTAGAAGCTGCTTGTTTCCGGCGGTCGACGGTTTGCGACTCTGTGGGCGGTCGGAGGAGCAGAGCTGTTTGCGACTCTAGGGCGTTAGGGCAGTGGGCGGCTGGAGGAAACCTTAGGTTAGGCTACAGATAAAAAAAACTTCACGTTTAGCTACTGATAAAAAATTCCGACGCTATGTTTTTTTAAAACAAATTCTTATTCCGTATTAAGAAGCTTAAATTAACCCGCGTTTGAAGTGTAGCGGCGGATTTCAGATCCGTCGCTAACTTATTTTTTAAAAACAAAAGTTGTATATTTTAACGACGGATATCATATCCGTCACTAACATTTTTGAAAATTCTTTGTAATTGTAGCGACGGAAGAATATTCCGTCGCTAGATTGTTCTTAAAAAACATCGCTATAAAAATATAGCGACGGATTTGAAAATCCGTCGCTAAGTTGTTTTTAAAAACAAAAGTTGCATATTTTAGCGACGGATATCATAATCCGTCGCTAAGATTTTTAAAAACTCTTTGAAATTTTAGCGACGAAAGAATATTCCGTCGCTAGATTGTTCTTCAAAAACATTGCTATAAAAATATAGCGACGGACATGTGAATCCGTCGATACCTAGCGACGGATTTGAAGATCCGTCGCTAATATGTAAAGGTAAAGTGATCACAAATTAAAATGTAGCGACGGATTAATATATCCGTCACTAATCCGTAGCAACTAAAATCCCCGCGAAAAATCCGTCGCAAATCCGTCGCTAATTTGTTTCTAATTTTTACGTGAAAATTTACCGCTAAAATTAGCTACGTATGTAACGACGGAAAAAATCCGTCGTAATATACGTCGCAAATCCGTCGCAAATCCGTCACTAAATGTCCATTTAACAAAAAATTGAAAATATGTCGCTAATCCGTCGCTAAATTAGAAACGGAAAGTGTCCGTCGCTAGATCCGTCGCTATTCTCGCGTTTTTTTGTAGTGTTTAATTATTATGACATCCAGAAGAACAAAAACTTGATGTGGCCAGCTTCTACATGGTTGCTCAAGCATTGTCTTGGTATCAATGGATGCACAAAAATCAGCAGCTCTCCTCTTAGAGAGCATTCACATAGAGATCTGTGAAGCAACTGAGGAAGTCACTCAAGAAGAAGGCATAACAGAGCTCGTTCCAGAAATTTCTTTGCATGCGTTAGAGGGTACGGTAGGTCCGCGAACCTTCCGGCTAACCGCTAGCGTGAAGGGACGAGAGTTCACTGTGCTAATTGATACGGGCAGTTCGCATAACTATATTCAGCCAAGGCTAGCACACTACCTACATCTTGCAGTGGATAATACTATTCGTTTCCCAGTTGCAGTTGGAAACGGTGAACGAATACAAAGTGAAGGGACATGTACGACGGTGCCGTTCACGATGCAAGGGGCTGAATTCGAGGCAGATTTCCATGTGCTAGGTTCGTTGTCTCGTCAACGCAAGGTCGCCTTTTTACATATGGAAATAAGAGCTCTGCCACTAGAGAGAAAAATTAAAGGATTATGGGGGCAATTAGGGCGAATAAAGAAGAACATTTCCTTCCATTTTTTGTGAGTGGATTATAGGCCAACAAGGATGCAACGACCATGTAACACCCCATAAATTCATTTCGAGCCTTTCGATCGTTAATTAATTCTTTGGGCAATTTAATTAATTCCAATTGGGCTAATTCTTTCGATTTGATATATATATACACTTGTATATATATATTTGATGCCTAATTTAATTATTCTAATCAAGAGCCCAATTAATTGAATTTATTCTTGTAAGGGATTTTATTTAATTTGGACCCTTACAACCCTTGTAATTAAATATTTTTACAAGCCCACATTCTTGATCATAAACTATATATATATATATATATTGGTTATAAGACATTCTTATGGGCTAATTCTTGTATTTAATTTGTAAGGGGTGAATTTATTAAGCCCAACTTACTAGTCTTGATTATATTCATTTTCCTACACCCATTATATTATAAGTTACTTAAGCCCACATCATTTTTAATGTCTTACACCCTAAATATTGTATGTATTCTTAGTATATAATTTGAAGATCAAAATACCCTAAAGACTTTCACTCCTTCTTCCTCCTACAACATTCTACACGCCATTTTCATCAAGAATTTCCCTAAAATTGATCTTCATTTCTCCTACAAGTTTCCAAGTCAAGATTGCTCTTTTATGCTTGATTAGGAGTGGGTAAGTGCATCTAGCCTAGAATCTATCTTGCATTTTGTGTTTTAGATAGTCTTTTTTTGCATATTCTTATAAGTGTTCTTTTGGGGTTCTTTGGGAAAAAGATGATCAAGGTGAAGGTGGGGCTTTGTGAGCTAGCTAAAGGCTTGTTGGAATAGGGAAAGCTCTTTGAGGTAACCACTATGTCCATCAAAATCTATTTTATTCACCTATTCTATATATGATGATCTTGGTGTTGGAAATCCTGAAATTTCTTGTTATTTGGCCTATTTCTTGGATGTATTTTGTTGGTTTTCATCTTGATCTTTTGCCTTGGGTTGTATGATCAATGATGTTATGGATTTCCTTATTTTTGGACTCTAAATTGGATGAAATGTGAGTGTATTTGGTCTGATTTTGTATTCTGGAAGTTGGTTTTGTTGATCGGGAATGAACTGTCTCTGGAAGGGTTTTTGGGTTGGCCTTGCGGAAGACTTGAACGGCACAATGTAACCCGTGAAGGTACTCCGCAAGGTGGCGACGGTTGGCTTGGGCGGAGGAGGGTGATCCGCCGAGGGAGGCCGTCTCCTTCTTGCGGAGGAGACTGGCGGAAGAGTGAGCTCCGTGAGTGTGCTCCGCAAGTTCACTGGGAGTTCGATTCCAGTGAGCAGTTCCTCTGTTGTTGTTGTCTGTTGTTCTCCTTTGTTTCTGATTATTGTTGGATTGTTTTGTTGGGTATTTTACCATGTCTTTGGAGTATTTATTCATGTCATTTATTGGGTATTTTATACCATAGCTTGGAGTATTGATTCATGTCCTTAGTTTCCATTTTTGGTATTCTTGATCTATTAATTCTTTGATTTCTTTGATTCATTATCTGGGAGTTGGTTTGTGTTCATATTTGAGATGAACACTTTGTTTTGGTTGCTTTGAGTTGATGTTGGAGTATGAGGTTGTGATGGTGGGTTGGTTGAGGTTGTTGGTGGTTGTTGGTTGGATTTGACTGTGCTACTATTGACTGTGCTACTATTGACTATTGACTTCTGACTTTGGACTTCGGTCCCTGTGATTGGGTTGATTACCCCTATGATTGGACTTCGGTCCCTGTGATTGGACTACGGTCCCTGTGATTGGACTTCGGTCCCTGTGATTGGGCTCATCACCCCTGTGTACCGGTTTTCCGGGATTGACTCTTGACTTCTGACTTTTGACTATGTGGTTTGACTTGGTTTGGTGGTTGGGTTGACTTGGTTCGGGGGTTGGAGTTGGGATTCTTTCTTGGTTGGTTTCGTGAGTTCGATATGCTATTCGGTCGATATCTTATGGTTCTCGGTTATGGTTAGTTGGCTCCTTTTGGTTTGTTGTTCAGTTGGTATCTCGTTTATGATTCGTTATTGCATTATGCTTTTGTTGTTGGCTATTGGCTTTGTTTGACTGAGTCTTGGTTATTGATTCGTTCAGCTTATTGTTGTTGAGTATCGGTTTGAACTATTGAACAGTTCGTTGGTGTTTATATTCTATATGGGTGTGTAAACCTATTTATAAGCTTATGTATATCTATATCTCCTTGCGGGTGTGAATGGTGGTTGCTTAGCATTCTTTTGCTAATGGTTCTTCGTGTGTTTTCCAGGTATGGAGTAGTTATGAGAGAGCGCGCTAGAGCTTTTTCCTATGAGGATGTTTAGCCTTAGTTGGTTTTGTTTAGACTTTGAGTTGTTGGCCGGTGTGCCTTGAGATATTATTATACTCTTGTTTAGTGATTCGGGTACTTGTGACCATGGATTGAGGATTTATTTCTATTTGATATCTATGACAGCTTAGTTCGTTTTATGATTAGCCTGTGCATCTAGGCTGTGTTTATACCTAGATGTGGCATGACGCCCTTAAGTTTTAAATTCGCTTCCGCTATGTTTGGTTTGTTGGTTGAGATAGGCAGCTGTTGTGCTAAGTTTTATCTATCTCAGCCTGTGTGAGGTTGGGTGTCACAGACCATCCATTGAGAAATTTGGATATAGTAATGACAAGCGGGGGCCCATTTTAATCACTAGGTATAATTGCTTAAAAAGGGCAATCGACTATACAAGGTCGAGTGACTCAGAAATAGTTAGAAAGCAAGTGAGTAGTCGATGGGATCTGAGTTTCAAATAAGTTGGCTAGGTACTATTTTGATGTAATGAAAGAAAGTGGAGAGGAAGGGAAAAGTAGGCACTCGAACACCATAGCAGATCGAGTTATATAGTGGATAATAATATAGCCGCCTTCATGAGGATTGTCAATGAAGCAGCGCCTAGCCGGCAATACCTCAACCGAAGGCCCCAATAGCTCCCTCATAAGGGTAAGATCACCAGTGGTATCTTTGGAGTGATAGATGATAGGGGGTCTAAATCCTTTTAAAAAATGGCCACAGGTGGTCCGAGGGAAGAAGGGACAAACTAGAGGGGAAGAAGATTCAAAGGGCACAGAGGGAGTAAGGCGGTGGGAATGGGGTGTAGAGATGTGGAGGAGGATGGATTGTCTATAACCCCTCGGGGGGTGGGTCATAGTGAGAAAAATAAACAAAGTGGTGGGAGGTCAGCATGATATAAAGTGAAATATAGAGGAGAGAATACGCATCTGGTGAGAAGGAAAGAGTGGTGAGAGGATGAGCTGACTATTGTAGACGAGGGGAAGACGCAAGTGCAGAACTGAGAAAGACTTAAAAGGCTTGAGATTTACTATGGCTGTTAAAACTTTGAAAAGTAGGGAAGTAGGGTTGAAAGGTTAAAGAGTATTTATAGGAAGGGTAATAAAACAGAGAGATGAGGGAATTTGAAGGATCATGTTAATAATCGTATTAATTATATCACAAGTTGAGCATTTATGGAAACAAATAAATGCAAAATCCAAGGGGATCCATGGTGGTAGTCAAATGAAAAGAAGAAACAAGGTTGGGAAAAGTTTGGTTGACTAGAAGTTTAGAAAAGTAGTTGACGCTCAGTTGCTTCGCTCTTGATAGGCGTGGAGAGTAAAATGATTGAAACCCAGGCAAGATTGTGGTGAAGATGGGGATCTGAAAGTGAAGGAATGCTGAAGCTTAGTATGTAGGTGTGCTACTTTCCGACACAGTCAGCATGGTGAGTCATAGAAAAGTGAGGATTAGATGATGGGCATATAAGGGTACCGACTGGGTGGGGTGCAGGGGTGGCTGATATAACCTGTCGTCATAGGCAATCTGCTAGAAGTGTGTGCTGAAGGAAGCATCAGAATTCTTGGACACAATCAGGGCCGGCCTCTGTGAAGCAACTGAGGAAGTCACTCAAGAAGGAGGCATAACAGAGCTCGTTCTAGAAATTTCTTTGCATGCGTTAGAGGGTATGGTAGGTCCGGCGACCTTCCGGCTAACTGCTAGCGTGAAGGACGAGAGTTCACTGTGCTAATTGATACGGGCAGTTCGCATAACTATATTCAGCCAAGGCTAGCACACTACCTACATCTTGCAGTGGATAATACTATTCGTTTCCCAGTTGCAGTTGGAAACGATGAACGAATACAAAGTGAAGGGACATGTACGACGGTGCGTTGACGATGCAATGGGCTGAATTCGAGGCAGATTTCCATGTGCTGGAGTTCTCAGGCGCCGATGCTACACTGGGAGAGTCCACTGGTTGGAAGGTTTGGGACGTATAATCACAGACCACAAGCACCTGACAATGGAATTTGATTATAAAGGCAAATTGATAAGGTTAATAGGAACTGTCTCGCCTAATATCACACTTATTTCTTGCCACCAGCTAACTAGACTTAATCACACTAATGCCATAGCTGAATATCTCTTGTTGGCTCCAAAATCTGCTTGTCCCAAGCAAACCTCCTTAGAGCAAATAAAACACCCTGCTATTGAGGAACTTCTAAGCAAGTTTCCAGATATCTTCGTCACCCAAAAGATTTGCCACCTAGCCGTAACTTAGACTACCACATTACTCTCTTACCCCAATCACAACCCGTGAACGTTAAACCTTGCCATTATCCCCATTTCCAAAAAGATGAAATTGAAAAACTTGTGCGAGAAATGCTTCAAGCACAAATTATTCAGTCATCAACTAGTCCGTTTTCGTCACCAGTTTTATTGGTTCCAAAAAAAGATGGGACATGGAGGTTCTGTGTGGACTACCGGCTCTCATGCCATCACCGTTAAAGATAGGGGTGTGCAGAACCCGACCAAACCGCCGAACCCGGCCGACCCGACCACCGCAAATGCGCCATCCGAGGAGAACCGAACCCGAACACGTCAAACCGAACCGATGGCCGAGCTGTGCGGTTCAAATGAATCGGTTTGGGTGGCAGTAATGCCACCCGAACCCGTCCGAAAAACCGAAGTAAACTAGGGTTAGCATTCAGCACATATATACGACGTCGTATGAGCATACTATATATATTGCGAAGATTCCAGATCTGCTCATTTGCGCAGTCGCACCTCTTCACTCTTGAGTCTTGACCTAGAGAATTCTCTCGTTCTCTCGACTCTCGACCTCTCTCAATCTCTCTTCTCTGAGTTCTCTCAACCTCTCTCTTTGTTCTCTCTTCTCTGAGTTCTTAGATTACTGTCTCTCTCTCGTAGTCTCGTACTCTCCGGTGGAAGCCCTAGTTCTTCAGAGAGTTAGAGAATCAGAGACTTTTAAGTCTCCGGTGGAAGCCCTAGTCCGGTAGTCCCTGAATCGGTGAGACGCAGAGACGGACTGACGGTGACCTGTGGACTCGGGAGGGTTGCAGTTTGCTTGCTAGGAATGAAGGCCCTCTGTTCTCGGGGATTATTGCTGAGAAACAAGGTAACCCCTAAACCCTAATTGATTTTCGATTTTTCGTTATTCTCTGATTCTGTGTCTGTGTTGTGACTCATGTGAATCTGTGATTCTGTGATAGTGTTGTGACCCTTATTTCAAGCTCTTTGATTTAGGGTTTTGAATTTTGATATTGATATACTCTGATATCTAGCAATCTAGTGTATTATTTTCCAGTATGGTGGAAGCCCGAAGCCCTATCCCCTATTCCCCTGATTAATGATTATGGATTTCCTTGTGTTATTGTTCTGACTGAAAGTATGAAATTCATTTCATATCTTGGATGCCTGAATGTCTGTTTTGGTGGAAGCCATAGCCCATAGCCCCTAACTGGGATTAGTGGGATGTGAAATCCATATAAATGATGAGCATTATATTTTTTTAAGTAAGACTGTGCTCTTACTGTGCTTGAAATCTTGAATGCCTGACTAATGATTATGGATTCTTTGTGTTATTGTGCTTACTGAAAGTCTGAAATCCATTTAAAATCTTGAATGCCTGAAATCTGAAGTCGTTTTGGTGGAAGCCTTACTGCCTTAGCCCCTAACTGGGATTAGTGGGATGTGAAATCCATATAAATGATGAGCATCAAAAAGTATTTGCATACTTTGCTTGAATGCCTGATTATGGATTTCTTTGTGTTTTGTAAATTGTAACTTGCAAACTGTGCAAGTTGCCAAGTTTATGGATAGCTGACCCTTAAATTGCTTGTGTTATTGTGGAATCTGCAATTCTGCATTTCTGCATACATGATGAAATGTGCAATGTCTGAACTATGCTTAATTACTTGTTAATGATGCAATGCTCTAGATTTTGAATTGAGATCCCTAATACTTTCCTACTATATGTTATAGATGGAAAGTGTTGGTGGGTCTGGAAGTCAACCTCCCTCTAAATGTGGAACATGATATGGGAGCAGAAGCTGTAGAGAAAGATACATCTCAGCAGCCTTTGCCTCCATCTGTTCCTAAAAAAAGAAAAGAGGTTGAAACCAGATCTCCTGTTTGGGATCACTTTGAAAAAATCAAGAACAAAGATAACATTGTTGTCTCAGCAGTGTGCATATACTGTAAAAAGGCTTACAAATCTGAGACCAAAAGACATGGGACTTCTACTTTGAGAATCACATCATGACTTGCTTAAAAAATCCTCACTCTAAGGATACTAGGCAATCTCTACTCACATTCTCTCCTGCCCTAGTTCTGGTTTAACTGATTCTGAAGGTGCAGCAGGGGTTTTAGGAACCTGGGTTTTTATCAGGAGTTGATTAGGAGAGCCTTTGTGAAATGATTATTGTTGATGAGCTACCTTTTAGGTTTGTCGAGGGTCAGGGTTTTAGGAAATTTATTCTTGTTTGCTGTCCTATGTTCAAAATTCCTTCTAGATGGACAGTAAGTAGGGATATTCTGAAAATTTATTCATGATGAGAGGGTTAATTTGAAGAATTTCTTTAGGACTAGCTGCCAAAGGTTAGTATCACTACTGACACTTGGATTCTGTACAAAGCTGATAATGTTGCAATGATACTGCCATAGGTTTTGAAAAAGAAAATGTTGTCTTGGGTTCTACTGCTGTAAGGTGTAAGTATTTGCATATGCGATGCATTGCTCACATCCTTAATCTGGTTGTGCAGATGGATTAAAGGAATCTGATGATTCTGTTAAGAAGGTTAGAGACTCTGTTAGGTATATGAGAAACTCTCCTGCTAGGCTCCAAAAGTTTAGAGAGCTTGCTGACTTAATTGGGGTGGAAGCCAAAACTCTTTGGTTCTTGATGTACCTACAAGGTGGAATTCCACATATTTGATGCTGCATACTGCTTTGCTGTATCAAAAGGTCTTTGAAGTGTATGAAGATCATGACCCTTCCTTCAAATCTGATTTGGGTGGGAATGTTCCTAATTTCTTGGATTGGGAGGCAGTAGAAGGGTTGGTGAAATTTCTGAAATCATTTTATGAAATGACTGTTAGGATATCTGGTTCTTTGTATGTAACTTCTAACACTTTCTTCTCTGAAGTGTCTGATTTATCTTGCATACTTACTGGTCTGGTGGGAGCTTGAGTCTGATTCTGTGAAGGCAATGGGGATGAATATGAGGACCAAGTTTGATAAATACTGGGGTGATCCAAACAAGATGAATTTTCTGATTTTTATGGAA
>CP025654.1:15129399-15149621 GCA_003576665.1 Ipomoea trifida
GCTCCTTTTGGTTTGTTGTTCAGTTGGTATCTCGTTTATGATTCGTTATTGCATTATGCTTTTGTTGTTGGCTATTGGCTTTGTTTGACTGAGTCTTGGTTATTGATTCGTTCAGCTTATTGTTGTTGAGTATCGGTTTGAACTATTGAACAGTTCGTTGGTGTTTATATTCTATATGGGTGTGTAAACCTATTTATAAGCTTATGTATATCTATATCTCCTTGCGGGTGTGAATGGTGGTTGCTTAGCATTCTTTTGCTAATGGTTCTTCGTGTGTTTTCCAGGTATGGAGTAGTTATGAGAGAGCGCGCTAGAGCTTTTTCCTATGAGGATGTTTAGCCTTAGTTGGTTTTGTTTAGACTTTGAGTTGTTGGCCGGTGTGCCTTGAGATATTATTATACTCTTGTTTAGTGATTCGGGTACTTGTGACCATGGATTGAGGATTTATTTCTATTTGATATCTATGACAGCTTAGTTCGTTTTATGATTAGCCTGTGCATCTAGGCTGTGTTTATACCTAGATGTGGCATGACGCCCTTAAGTTTTAAATTCGCTTCCGCTATGTTTGGTTTGTTGGTTGAGATAGGCAGCTGTTGTGCTAAGTTTTATCTATCTCAGCCTGTGTGAGGTTGGGGTGTCACAGACCATCCATTTGAGAAATTTGGATATAGTAATGACAAGCGGGGCCCATTTTAATCACTAGGTATAATTGCTTAAAAAGGGCAATCGACTATACAAGGTCGAGTGACTCAGAAATAGTTAGAAAGCAAGTGAGTAGTCGATGGGATCTGAGTTTCAAATAAGTTGGCTAGGTACTATTTTGATGTAATGAAAGAAAGTGGAGAGGAAGGGAAAAGTAGGCACTCGAACACCATAGCAGATCGAGTTATAGTGGATAATAATATAGCCGCCTTCATGAGGATTGTCAATGAAGCAGCGCCTAGCCGGCAATACCTCAACCGAAGGCCCCAATAGCTCCCTCATAAGGGTAAGATCACCAGTGGTATCTTTGGAGTGATAGATGATAGGGGGTCTAAATCCTTTTAAAAAATGGCCACAGGTGGTCCCGAGGGAAGAAGGGACAAACTAGAGGGGAAGAAGATTCAAAGGCACAGAGGGAGTAAGGCGGTGGGAATGGGGTGTAGAGATGTGGAGGAGGATGGATTGTCTATAACCCCTCGGGGGTGGGGTCATAGTGAGAAAAATAAACAAAGTGGTGGGAGGTCAGCATGATATAAAGTGAAATATAGAGGAGAGAATACGCATCTGGTGAGAAGGAAAGAGTGGTGAGAGGATGAGCTGACTATTGTAGACGAGGGGAAGACGCAAGTGCAGAACTGAGAAAGACTTAAAAGGCTTGAGATTTACTATGGCTGTTAAAACTTTGAAAAGTAGGGAAGTAGGGTTGAAAGGTTAAAGAGGTATTTATAGGAAGGGTAATAAAACAGAGAGATGAGGGAATTTGAAGGATCATGTTAATAATCGTATTAATTATATCACAAGTTGAGCATTTATGGAAACAAATAAATGCAAAATCCAAGGGATCCATGGTGGTAGTCAAATGAAAAGAAGAAACAAGGTTGGGAAAAGTTTGGGTTGACTAGAAGTTTAGAAAAGTAGTTGACGCTCAGTTGCTTCGCTCTTGATAGGCGTGGAGAGTAAAATGATTGAAACCCAGGCAAGATTGTGGTGAAGATGGGGATCTGAAAGTGAAGGGAATGCTGAAGCTTAGTATGTAGGTGTGCTACTTTCCGACACAGTCAGCATGGTGAGTCATAGAAAAGTGAGGGATTAGATGATGGGCATATAAGGGTACCCGACTGGGTGGGGTGCAGGGGTGGCTGATATAACCTGTCGTCATAGGCAATCTGCTAGAAGTGTGTGCTGAAGGAAGCATCAGAATTCTTGGACACAATCAGGGCCGGCCTCTGTGAAGCAACTGAGGAAGTCACTCAAGAAGGAGGCATAACAGAGCTCGTTCTAGAAATTTCTTTGCATGCGTTAGAGGGTATGGTAGGTCCGCGAACCTTCCGGCTAACTGCTAGCGTGAAGGGACGAGAGTTCACTGTGCTAATTGATACGGGCAGTTCGCATAACTATATTCAGCCAAGGCTAGCACACTACCTACATCTTGCAGTGGATAATACTATTCGTTTCCCAGTTGCAGTTGGAAACGATGAACGAATACAAAGTGAAGGGACATGTACGACGGTGCCGTTGACGATGCAATGGGCTGAATTCGAGGCAGATTTCCATGTGCTGGAGTTCTCAGGCGCCGATGCTACACTGGGAGTCCACTGGTTGGAAGGTTTGGGACGTATAATCACAGACCACAAGCACCTGACAATGGAATTTGATTATAAAGGCAAATTGATAAGGTTAATAGGAACTGTCTCGCCTAATATCACACTTATTTCTTGCCACCAGCTAACTAGACTTAATCACACTAATGCCATAGCTGAATATCTCTTGTTGGCTCCAAAATCTGCTTGTCCCAAGCAAACCTCCTTAGAGCAAATAAAACACCCTGCTATTGAGGAACTTCTAAGCAAGTTTCCAGATATCTTCGTCACCCCAAAAGATTTGCCACCTAGCCGTAACTTAGACTACCACATTACTCTCTTACCCCAATCACAACCCGTGAACGTTAAACCTTGCCATTATCCCCATTTCCAAAAAGATGAAATTGAAAAACTTGTGCGAGAAATGCTTCAAGCACAAATTATTCAGTCATCAACTAGTCCGTTTTCGTCACCAGTTTTATTGGTTCCAAAAAAAGATGGGACATGGAGGTTCTGTGTGGACTACCGGGCTCTCAATGCCATCACCGTTAAAGATAGGGGTGTGCAGAACCCGACCAAACCGCCGAACCCGGCCGACCCGACCACCGCAAATGCGCCATCCGAGGAGAACCGAACCCGAACACGTCAAACCGAACCGATGGCCGAGCTGTGCGGTTCAAATGAAATCGGTTTGGGTGGCAGTAATGCCACCCGAACCCGTCCGAAAAACCGAAGTAACACTAGGGTTAGCATTCAGCACATATATACGACGTCGTATGAGCATACTATATATATTGCGAAGATTCCAGATCTGCTCATTTGCGCAGTCGCACCTCTTCACTCTTGAGTCTTGACCTAGAGAATTCTCTCGTTCTCTCGACTCTCGACCTCTCTCAATCTCTCTTCTCTGAGTTCTCTCAACCTCTCTCTTTGTTCTCTCTTCTCTGAGTTCTTAGATTACTGTCTCATCTCTCGTAGTCTCGTACTCTCCGGTGGAAGCCCTAGTTCTTCAGAGAGTTAGAGAATCAGAGACTTTTAAGTCTCCGGTGGAAACCCTAGTCCGGTAGTCCCTAAATCGGTGAGACGCAGAGACGGACTGACAGTGACCTGTGGACTCGGGAGGGTTGCAGTTTGCTTGCTAGGAATTGAAGGCCCTCTGTTCTCGGGGGATTATTGCTGAGAAACAAGGTAACCCCTAAACCCTAATTGATTTTCGATTTTTCGTTATTCTCTGATTCTGTGTCATGTGTTGTGACTCATGTGAATCTGTGATTCTGTGATAGTGTTGTGACCCTTATTTCAAGCTCTTTGATTTAGGGTTTTGAATTTTGATATTGATATACTCTGATATCTAGCAATCTAGTGTATTATTTTCCAGTATGGTGGAAGCCCGAAGCCCTATCCCCTATTCCCCTGATTAATGATTATGGATTTCCTTGTGTTATTGTTCTGACTGAAAGTATGAAATTCATTTCATATCTTGGATGCCTGAATGTCTGTTTTGGTGGAAGCCATAGCCCATAGCCCCTAACTGGGATTAGTGGGATGTGAAATCCATATAAATGATGAGCATTATATTTTTTTAACGTAAGACTGTGCTCTTACTGTGCTTGAAATCTTGAATGCCTGACTAATGATTATGGATTTCTTTGTGTTATTGTGCTTACTGAAAGTCTGAAATCCATTTAAAATCTTGAATGCCTGAAATCTGAAGTCTGTTTTGGTGGAAGCCTTACTGCCTTAGCCCCTAACTGGGATTAGTGGGATGTGAAATCCATATAAATGATGAGCATCAAAAAGTATTTGCATACTTTGCTTGAATGCCTGATTATGGATTTCTTTGTGTTTTGTAAATTGTAACTTGCAAACTGTGCAAGTTGCCAAGTTTATGGATAGCTGACCCTTAAATTGCTTGTGTTATTGTGGAATCTGCAATTCTGCATTTCTGCATACATGATGAAATGTGCAATGTCTGAACTATGCTTAATTACTTGTTAATGATGCAATGCTCTAGATTTTGAATTGAGATCCCTAATACTTTCCTACTATATGTTATAGATGGAAAGTGTTGGTGGGTCTGGAAGTCAACCTCCCTCTGAAAATGTGGAACATGATATGGGAGCAGAAGCTGTAGAGAAAGATACATCTCAGCAGCCTTTGCCTCCATCTGTTCCTAAAAAAGAAAAGAGGTTGAAACCAGATCTCCTGTTTGGGATCACTTTGAAAAAATCAAGAACAAAGATAACATTGTTGTCTCAGCAGTGTGCATATACTGTAAAAAGGCTTACAAATCTGAGACCAAAAGACATGGGACTTCTACTTTGAGAAATCACATCATGACTTGCTTAAAAAATCCTCACTCTAAGGATACTAGGCAATCTCTACTCACATTCTCTCCTGCCCCTAGTTCTGGTTTAACTGATTCTGAAGGTGCAGCAGGGGTTTTAGGAACCTGGGTTTTTGATCAGGAGTTGATTAGGAGAGCTCTTTGTGAAATGATTATTGTTGATGAGCTACCTTTTAGGTTTGTCGAGGGTCAGGGTTTTAGGAAATTTATTCTTGTTTGCTGTCCTATGTTCAAAATTCCTTCTAGATGGACAGTAAGTAGGGATATTCTGAAAATTTATTCTGATGAGAGGGTTAATTTGAAGAATTTCTTTAGGACTAGCTGCCAAAGGGTTAGTATCACTACTGACACTTTTCTGTACAAAGCAATGATAACTTTGGCAATGATACTGCATAGGTTGAAAAAGAAAATGTGTCTTGGGGTTCTACTGCTGTAAGGTGTAAGTATTTGCATATGCGATGCATTGCTCACATCCTTAATCTGGTTGTGCAAGATGGATTAAAGGAATCTGATGATTCTGTTAAGAAGGTTAGAGACTCTGTTAGGTATATGAGAAACTCTCCTGCTAGGCTCCAAAAGTTTAGAGAGCTTGCTGACTTAATTGGGGTGGAAGCCAAAAACTCTTTGGTTCTTGATGTACCTACAAGGTGGAATTCCACATATTTGATGCTGCATACTGCTTTGCTGTATCAAAAGGTCTTTGAAGTGTATGAAGATCATGACCCTTCCTTCAAATCTGATTTGGGTGGGAATGTTCCTAATTTCTTGGATTGGGAGGCAGTAGAAGGGTTGGTGAAATTTCTGAAATCATTTTATGAAATGACTGTTAGGATATCTGGTTCTTTGTATGTAACTTCTAACACTTTCTTCTCTGAAGTGTCTGATTTATCTTGCATACTTACTGGTCTGGTGGGAGCTGAGTCTGATTCTGTGAAGGCAATGGGGATGAATATGAGGACCAAGTTTGATAAATACTGGGGTGATCCAAACAAGATGAATTTTCTGATTTTTTATGGAAATATAATGGATCCTAGGGACAAAATTGAATACATGCCATATCAGTTTAATCAATTATATGGTGATGAAATGGCAAGTCTTTGTTTGAGAAGGTTATGAAAGACTTGAAGGAGTTGTATGCTGATTATGTGACAAGTTTCCCAGTCCAGTCTGATCCTGTTCCTGTTGAACAGTCTGTTGCCCCTACTGTTTTGTCTGATCCAGTGTCTGTTGGTAGACCCCAATCTTTGTTAAAATCCCAGTTAAAAAAACAAAGATTGGAGAGTGGAGAATTAGGCAGAAAGAAAACTGAGTTGGAAGTTTATTTGAGTGAGGCAATTATAGAAGAGGATGGTGAATTTGACCTCTTGAAATGGTGGAAGGTTAATGCTGGAAGGTTCCCTGTGCTTTCTAAAATGGCTAGGGATATACTTGCTGTTCCCATTTCTACAGTTGCATCAGAATCAACCTTTAGTACAAGTGGGAGAGTTCTTGATGCCTTTAGGAGTTCTCTTACTCCTAAAATTGTGGAGGCACTTGTATGTGCACAAGATTGGCTTAGGTTGCACAATCAGCCTCTTTCAGTTGAAGAAAACATTGATGAGGTTGAGAAATTTGAAAAAGGTAATTATTCTTATAAGTTATAATATAGTTTGTTTTTTTTTAGTTAATTAGTTTAAAGTCTAATGTTTAATTTTTTTTTCTTTGTGTGCAGAGTTCTGCACTGGAGTTGGTTCTTCCCTGCCTACAATACCAGTAATTTAAATTTCAATTCTCTTAAACTATTTCATATCTTTATTTGTTTACTGTTTTCTGCTTATGCTTGTGAGTTGTGCCTTGTGCTTGTGAGTACTTGACTGCTTGACTGCTTGACTGCCTGAGCATGGAACCATGGTGGGCTGGTGGCTGTGGCTCTACATAATGACTCCCTGGCTGGAAAGTTTGCAGCCTCAGTGGCTAATAACTGCCCCAGGTTTGAGGATTCACACTATCCACTGACCACTGGAAATTGGAATGGTTGTAAGTATAATTGTATAAGGATGCTGTGATGCTGTCTGGATATCTCTCTGACTCTTCTCTGTTTTTTTTTAAATGTTTAATAAGTAATAACTGCCCAGTGCAATGATGATGCTTCCACCATACTCTGAAATCTGGGATTTCTTGGATTGGGTTTGGTATGTTGCCATGAACTGTGGTCAATCCATAGGTCATTGGCAATTTCCCCCAATCCTTACATGATATGAAAAATAAGCAATCTGAGCACACTTTGTCCCAATCTTAACTTTCTGTAATATTGTATATACTACATACTTTGGCAAGTTTACTACATTTTTAAGTTTTCATCTTTTCTAACTTTGAATATAATTAGGAAGAGGAATAGGATTTAGGCAAGTATTGGAGGTAATGGAGCCATGGAGGATTGGAGGCTGGAGTGCTGGACTGCTGGAGGCTTGGAGGCTGGATGCCTGGATCTGTGATGCTGCCTGCTGACCTGGAAATCTGGAATTGTGAATGAGTGAAATCAGTGAATGACAAATTTGACAATTGTAAACTTGTAATTTGAATTGTATTTTGGTGTAATTATATTTTTGTGAATGATTAAGATTTTAGAGTCTTAGTCTCTTAGTCTTAGTTAGATTTTTGTGAAATGTCTAAGTTTTTGAGTTTTCAGATGTAAGTTTGTTTGTTAATTGTTTGGAGTTTGGACTAAAACTCTAAAAGTAACTTTGTTTTTGCATTAATTTTTTTTTTATTCAACCCGACCAAACCGACGGTTAGTCGGATGTCGGTCGGGGATCAAAATCCCCAAAACCGACGGTTTACATAATTTTTTTAAACGGTTTGGGGTTACAAATCTGAAACCGAAAACCGATCGGTTGAACCCTCCGACCACCCGAACCGTCCGAACCCGCCCGATGCACACCCTTAGTTAAAGATAGGTTCCCCATGCGAACCGTGGATGAGCTACTGGATGAACTACATGGGGCAACAATCTTCTCCAAACTAGATCTGCGAAGTGGGTACTTCCAAATTAGGGTCCATCCACCAGATGTGCCCAAAACGGCCTTCAAGACTCATGAGGGCCACTACGAGTTTCTCGTAATGCCGTTCGGTCTTTCTAATGCACCAACGACATTTCAAGCTACTATGAATTTTGTGTTTCACCCATTTTTGCAGAAATTTGTCTTGGTGTTTATAGACGATATTCTTGTATATAGCCGCTCACTTCAGGATCATCTTCAGCACCTCTGTACAGTTCTAGAAACACTCCGCCACCATCAGTTCTATGCAAAGCTCTCTAAATGTAGTTTTGGCCAAAGTTACCTTGAATACTTGGGACACTTTGTGTCGGCCGAAGGAGTTCATGTAGACCCTACAAAGGTTCAAGCGGTGATTGAGTGGCCCAAGCCAACCATGGTGACCGAGGTACGAGGATTTCTTGGTCTCACGGGATACTACCGTTGATTCATTCGGGGATATGCATCCATCGCTTTTTTGTCAAGAACGGAAAAGAGGGAGATAAATTATTAGAGCAAAGTTAATATTTTCTTCAATTCATAGGCATTAAATTTTAGAAACTCTTTATAAATATAACAATAAATATCTTGGTTTTAAATTAGTCAGAACTCAATATAATGAAAATTTTACTTGTTAAAATAAACATAATATTTTTTGGGTTGCACTTGTGTGAAACCGTCTCACGGATCCTTATTCGTGAGATGGGTCGGGTCGGGTCGAGGCACCATGCAAATGTCATACTTATATGCTCATAATAAGTAATGTTGACAAGTGCTCCTTACTTATAAGGGCTAATATAATACTTTTAAATCGAAATGTAAAAGTATTGTATTTCCCTTAAAAGTATTACATTTACCCTTATAAGTAACAAAAATTTTATTCCTGATTAGTATTACATTTGAGCATATAAGTATGACATTTGTGCATATAAGTGTTACATTTGCATATTGACCCGACCCGACCCGACTCATGGTGAAACGGTCTCACACAAGTCTTTGCCATATTTTTTTAATCCCTAATGAAAAGGTTAAATATCTTGGATTAACAAAGATGGCCCTAATTAAAAGATTATATCTATACATGAAACAATAATATAATAGTGAATACATTCCCTTAACCAAACAAAAGAGCATATAGCGTTTCAATAATATTCACATTTCAGGGATTAATATAATATAATATATAACCTGAACAAAGGTAAAATGATCTAAAAAATTTAAAGTAGAGTAATGAAAAGAAAAGAAAAACCATATTGACAAATTAAGAATGTGAAATTATGTAAGTTACCCATTATAAAAGTGAGTTGAAGAGAAATTGGAAAGCTAAACTATCATATATATATGCTTTGTTGACCTTGATAGTTCATTATATTGTGAAGCTTAGCTTATTTGTTGCAGCAAAATGGCAGAAATTGTTTCTCTATAACTCACTCTGCACTGCACGGACTACGCACCATAGCTGCCCGCCATTCAGCACACAGTACAGTTGGGCCATAACATTTCTGGACCGTGCTTGGAAATGTAGAGATTGATATGATGGCCCTAATGAGGTATACATGCATATTGGCCTGAGTGAAGTGCATATCAATTGTTATGCCGTAGACCCAGGTCCACCTTGCAAGGTAGACCTAGGTCTACATTCACATACATTATACTCTACAACCTACTGAAGAACAAAGAGACAGCAACGCCTCCATTGAGGCTCGAACCCACCACCTCCCGTATACAGAGAAGGGTTTGATGCCACTGGACCACAAGGCCCTTGGCCAAGATTATATGTTTAGTAACTATATTACCACTGTTATGCATTCACACATTCAAAACTCTATATTCACAGGTCCTATAATCCATATTCACAACTTGAAAACTTCACATTCACACATTACAGGGCTACAAGTTGCTAGAACTTTTTAACTCTATTATTACAGATTCACACATGCATAACTCTACATTCACGATTTCTATACTCTATATTCACAATTTGAAACATTCACATTCACACATTTCTGGGCAACTCTACATTCACACAATCATAACTGTACATTCACTATTCCTATACTCTACATTCACACTTTGAAACCTCTACATTCACACATTTTTGGACAACTCTATATTCAGCAATATGTTTACTAATTTTTTTTTTTAAAAAAAGACAAAAACGACGTAGTTTTGGACCCAGGTCCACCTTGCAAGGTGGACCTGGGTCCACAGCATAATTTGCAGTGGTCAAGCGGCACCCGGTGTACACTCCCATGTGGAAGGGAGTGGGTTGGAGTCTCAGTGGAGGCATCTGTTGACTCTTTGTGCTTCAGTAGGAATACTACATATAGAACTCAAAAATATAGTAATTTGATTATGAAATTAAGAAATTATTATTTTGCTAATTGAGAAATTAATTATAGTAAAGCTAATAATGGTCAGATTAGTATACTAATAATTATTATTCTAACTACGCTAATAATTATTCATATTACTATACAATTATTAGTATTCATATGGTAATTAATAGGCTGTTTTTATATATGGTAATTAAGTTAATAATTCGACAAATTACTATACATTATTAATTAAGTCATTTTTTCACCTTTTATTACGTTGTCCGCAAAATAAAAAATTTGACATATTAATATTCGAAATGATTATATTGTACTATAATAATATTAAGAAATAAGGTATTAAGTAGGGATGGCAATTCAACCCGCCCCCGACGGGGAAAACAGATCCTCGCCCCGACGGGGGCGGGTCCGGGGAATTATTTCGGGGAACGGGGGCGGGGATGGGGAAAAATTCTTAATCCCCGCGGGGAACGGGGACGGGGACGGGGAGGGTATTCCCCACCCCGACCCCGATCCCCGCTCCCCGCCCCGTCCCCGATTCCCCGTATATTATTATATTATATTATATTATATATTATATATTATTTATATACAAAGTATATAAGAAATTAAAAGTTAAAATCCTAGAAGGTCATTTATTTTGTTATGTACTTATATTTGGACTTTGGACTTTGAAGGAGTTTGAAACAATTTAAAGCGTTTGGCCATTTTATGATTATGTATTTTTGTTTGAAAGTTTGAAACTTGGGATACTTATGGTAATTTTAGAGTTTGGATATTTTAATTTTATTGATTTATGTATGTTGAATTTGGACTTTGTTTAAGGATTCAATGGTTAGTTTCTTTTTTATAATATTAATTTTTTTTAAAATTTACATAATTTAAAAAAATCCCCGCGAGGATTCCCCGTCTCCGAAAAATCCCCGCGGGGACGGGAATGGGGAATAATTTCCCATCCCCGCCGAGGAATGGGGCGGGGACGGGGAATGGGGAGGGATTTCGAGGACGGGGACGGGGACCCCATTCAAATAATGATCCAGATTATACAAAAAATATCATTACACTATTTCACACCCTTTAATAGGTTGTTTTTAAATATGGTAATTAAGTTAATAATGAAACAAATTACTATATACATATATATATATATATATATATATATATATATATATATATATATATATTACTAATTATAATCAAATAATGATCCAAACTTCATATTAGTGTACACGGAAATTATTATTTTTATAATAATTGCAATTAAATTATTTCAAACTTTTCCCATATTTATTTTAGTAATAATATAATAATTACATAAATCATATTACATATTAAATTTTTCAAGATAATTGCAGACCAACGAGTTATATATTATTCAATTAATTGAGTGATACTTTTACACTAATTTCATAATCAAATAAATGTAGACATCCAAACATTAAAATTGTTCATAGTTTCATCTTTAATTTTATTATTTTAAAATATAATAAATCCGTGCATCGCATGGGTAACTTACTAGTTAAAGAAATATAATAGATGCACGGCCAACGAATATTTGCAACGAGCTAAAAAAAAGAGAGCAACTATCGAACAATGCAAGCATTCAACGATTTAATGACGCTACTGGATTGTATGCCGTTGCTCTTCAGTCAGGATACATTGCCCAAGGTTCCGAAACTTATGTACAAGTTAACTTGACCAACCGTACGTGTAAATGCGGATACTGGAAAATCGATGGATTGCCATGCGCACATGTCATAGCAGTGTGTAAATATCGAAGGGAAGTCTACGACTTGTTCGTGGCAAAAGAATACTCTATCGATAATTACAAAAGGAGCTATGCAGCTGATTTCTTTCCACTAGATAGACTCAAATATCGAGTGGACAAATCAGGTCACATGCCACGAACCAATTAAGGGCAGGCGTCCAAACAATCTAAGACAATGACAAATACGTCGGTTTTCAAATGAAATGGACTTTGGAACTTCTAATGCTAGAAGGAGATGTAAATATTGTCAAAGTCGAACACATGTTTCGACACAATGTCCTTCTTTGAATAACTAATAGCATGTAATGATTAGTATTCGCATTCTGTCATTGTTCGCATTCTGTAATTCAAAAAATTTCGACTGAAATCTTAAAAAAAAATCATGTTTAAACAAAAAAATAATTCAAAAAAAAAGAACAAAAAAAAAAACTACCACGGGCGTTGAAAACCCGTGGTAGCAAAAAGTTTGAGACTTGACCACCCGTGGTAGCTTTTTATTAAAAACAATTTTAAAAAGGGGTAGCAATACTAATAATTTAAATAACAAGGAAAAAGTGTCAAATAGGCCATTGAACTTGTCGCTTTTGTGCAATTGGGCCATTGAACTTAAAAAGTGTGCAATTCAACCATTAAACAAGTAAAATTTGTGCAATTGGACCATTTTTATAAAATTTTTTAATTCAATTTGAGTTAAAAACATTTCAATATTGACTTCCAACTAGTATGGTAGAAGAAAATGCGACTCTTAATACATATATGTTAGTAATATAATTGAATTTTACCATAAAATTTTTGTAAAAATGGTCTAATTGCACAAATTTTGCTTGTTTGATGGTTGAATTGCACACTTTTTAAGTTCAATGGCCCAATTGCACAAAAGCGATAAGTTTAGTGGCCTATTAGTCTAGTACAGATTTATACAAACTTGAAAACAAATTAAATATAAACTATTTGTACAGATTTATATTCATAACTACAGCAATAAGCGTATTAGATTTTTTTTTTTTTTACAAAGTTGAAATTTTTTGAAAAATCTTTTTTTCATTTCTAATTGTTTTCCATATTTCATTCATTCAAAACTAATATCTGAAGCTGCAAGATTTTTTATTTTTTCAATAAGAGCGGAAAAAATATATTTGTGCAGAATTAGTGATGTGAATTGTAAAAGGTTTCACACTATCATGCATAATAATGCCTTAAATAAACTTAGTGATGCCATGTATGTCACTATTTTTTTTTTTAAATGAGGTAGTTAATGGTATAATACAATATGCATTCTGTAATTCAAATTTTAAAAAAAAATTTGAAAAGCTACCACGGGCCTTGGTCACCCATGATAGCCTTTTTAATTAAAAAAAATTGGAAAAACAATGTTATATAATTACAAATTCTTAATATAACTAATAATTAATCATTACTAACTAATCATCGATTAATTATTAATAACTATTCATTATTAATATTAATAATTAATTATTTTTTTAACATTAAAAAGTAATAATCATTTGCTAGTAATTATTGAATGATTAATAATGATTGAAAACCTACCGTAATCATTTAATGTAAAACTATTAATCATTTGCTAATAATCATTTGGTGATTAATAATAATTGCAAACGTACTATTAATAATCACATAATAACGAGATAATAATTAAAACCAATGATGAGATAATAATAAAACATAAAACAAAACGAGATAATAATTAAAACCAATGATGAGATAATAATTAAACCTAAAACCCCTTTGGATGAGGAGTGTTAGGTCTAACTACAACACCTCCATTACACCCGTCTTTGCTTATTTTACCGGTTTATTTTATCTATAACATTTTGGAATCCATTTTAAAATTGTGTCCGGCAAAGAAAGCGCCCTCCCAGGCTCGTCCTTGTAAGCATCGACAATTGCCTGAAAAGTATGCACAACAGTGCATAGTTCCAAATTTCCAAAATTAGGGTACATACAAAAATTCAAAATTCAAAATTCAAAATTTGCACCTGAATATCTCGATCGGCAAGAGAAAAGGGCAGAGGAGCTACAGGAGCCATTTGAGTGGTTAATTGAGCATTTGCGAAGGGTAATGTAGTCTGAGTCCTGAGCTGCTGACCGAACGGTGAAGCTGATAGATTCTACTATGGCTGCATCGCCCCAAACAGCGTCGAAAAGCTGAATGCATTGGAGCTCTGGGGAGTTTGAAACAACGAACCCTGCTGTTGAGGTTGTGACTGTTGGGAAAACGGAGTGGAGAACGGTGAGGTTCCGAAGGCCGGAGTAGAAGGCGTGCCGAAGCCAGGAGTGGAGGAAGGGGTTCCGAATAAGGATCCGTGAGACGGTCTCACAGTACACAAGTGTGACCCTTAATATAATATAATATAATATATAACCCGAACAAAGGTAAAATGATCTAAAACATTTAAAGTAGAGTAATGAAAAGAAAAGAAAAACCATATTGACAAATTAAGAATGTGAAATTATGTAAGTTACCCATTATAAAAGTGAGTTGAAGAGAAATTGGAAAGCTATCAAACTATCATTTATATATGCTTTCTTGACCTTGATAGTTGATTATATTGTGAAGCTTAGCTTATCTGTGGCATCATAGAGTTAGGATTGCAGCAAAATGGCAGAAATTGTTTCTCTAAAACTCACTCTGCACGGACTACGCACCATAGCTGCCCGCCATTCAGCACACAGTTCGGCCATAACATTTATGGACCGTGCTTGGAAATGTAGAGATTGATATACATATTGGCCTGAGTGAAGTGCATGCATGGCTCAATAATAGTATCAAAGAAAGATATAAGCTTTGCATAGTTTGGCTCCTCATCAATTCAAACTTCATATTTATTACAGTCTCAAGAAACTGTAGTGTTGGAATTAATATAATGGAGCAGGACAAAAGCATTGCATCAACTCAGGAGAAATGGCGGCCATCTTCTTTTTACAAACAAGAAACTTCTTGTTGTACGTCACCCTGACAGCCCTGCATGCCATGGTAACGTAACCTTCCCTTAATGAGGAATATCAGCGTGTATGTTGAGAGAGCAAACGAAAAGCTTAACGGAAGTAGGTGTGTAGCATTGGTTGGTTATCGAAAGAGAACTGAATGATGGAAGGAAAAATCTTATTCAACTGAAACAAGATACAAGGTATATATGGAAGGTGATAATGGCGGTAAAGGTGGTTGCAACTGCCTATGGAAGGGAAAGGACTAGACTACCCCTCTATACATGCTAATACCCCCCCGTAAGCTGGAGTATGCAGGTCCTGCGTGCTCAGCTTAGACTTGAAATTCTGAAAAGCTGGAGTCGGTAGAGGCTTAGTAAATCCGTCGGCCACTTGGTTTGAAGAAGATACCGAAAGGAGCTTGATCAATCCTTGGGAAAGTTTTTCACGTACAATGTGGCAATCAATTTCGATATGTTTCGTACGTTCATGAAAAACGTGATTCTCAGCTATAGCAACTGCCGACTTGCTATCACAGAATAATGTGGCTGGCTTGTTAGGCGTAATCTGCAGATCATGAAGAAGGTAAGTTAGCCACTGAACTTCACAGACTGCTGAGGCCATGGCACGATATTCCGCTTCGGATGACGATCTTGACACTGTGGCTTGCTTTTTGGAACGCCATGCGATCAATGCTGAGCCCAAGAAGACGCAAAATCCAGTGATGGATTTGCGTGACTCAGGACATGTAGCCCAATCTGAGTCTGAGAAAACCTTGAGATGTGAGTCTGTCTTGCATGGATAGAACAGACCTTGGCCAGGTGAGGATTTAATGTATCTGAGAACCCTATGAGCTGCTGATAGGTGGTGATCGGTGGGAGCATCAACAAACTGGCTCAGTTGTTGGACGGCGTAGGCAATGTCGGGTCTAGTGGCTGTGAGATATAGCAACCGCCCGACCAATCGTCTATAACTGCTGGGATCGTCAACTGGCAACCCTTCACCATGAGCAAGTTTGGAACCCGGAGCCATGGGAGTCCTCGCAGGTTTGCATTCAAGAAAACCAGTCTCACTAAGGATCTCCAGAGCGTATTTACGCTGACAAATGTTCAATCCTTTGGTAGAATACTGAGCTTCAATACCCAGGAAGTAGCTCAAGTTCCCCAGGTCTTTAATTTTGAAGGTGTTATCCATGAACTGCTTCAACTCTTGAATCTGCTTTAACTCTGGACTGGCCACTATTATATCGTCCACATAAACTAATAGTGCTATGAATTTGTCATCAGCCCCACGAGTGAATAACGATGGATCAGAACTGGATTGGCTAAAACCAACCTGAATCAAGGCAGAGTTCAATTTCGAGTTCCACTGTCTACTCGCCTGTTTGAGGCCATATAGGGACCGTAGTAATCTGCAGACTTGATTTTGTTGTTGACTCTGAAAGCCCGGGGGGAGGTTCATATACACTTCTTCGTTCAAATCACCATGTAAGAAAGCGTTGTTGACATCCAATTGATGAATATGCCAACACTTAGCTGCTGCAACACTTAAGAGGGTTCGAATAGTAGTCAATCTGGCCACTGGCGAGAATGTTTCCAGATAATCCACCCCAAACTGTTGTGTGAAACCTTTAGCAACGAGCCGTGCTTTGCACCTTTCGATTGATCCATCCGCTTTGAGCTTAGTTTTGTACACCCATTTGCAACCTATGGGAGTTTTCCCCGGAGGTAAGTCAGTGAGCTCCCAAGTATTGTTCTCCTGTAAAGCTTTAATTTCAGCCTGCATAGCCTCTTTCCAGCATTCATACTTGACTGCTTGGTTATAAGTTTTGGGATCATCAATGGAGCTGACTGCCATGGCCATCATCTTGTGAGTTGCTGTGAGGCTATCATATGATATAACTTTGGAAAGGGCATGCGGTGATGTTCTGCTTTGGATGACATTATCACAGTAATAGTCATGTAGCTTGCTTGGGGTGTGTCTCTGTCTATTGGACCTTCGAAGAGGAACTACGGGAGGAGTGAGTTCCCTGTCATCTATCACATTTGCATGAAGGTTGAGGGGGTCATTGCATGCAGATTGTGAGTGGACTTCATCATTATGTGGTGTGTTACTGACATGGTCATCAACTTCCAGAGGCACTGCCTCTGATGGTGCTATGTCACTGCTTGCCACAGGAGTAGTCTCAAAACTGAATTTCTCATTCTCCACTGTAGGGATAATAGGCAGTGAAGGCTCAGGCAAGGATGATTTCTTGGCTAAGAGCTCAGCCGTGAAAAAGAATTGATCCTCATAGAATTTCACATCTCGAGAGATAAAAATGGACCTGTCATTGACATCATATATCAAATATCCTTTAGTGTTAGCAGGAATTCCAAGGAGAATACCTTTCCTGCCTCGAGCTGCCATCTTGTGCCGTGAGTGAGGGAGAGTAGAGGCAAAACATAGACACCCGAAAACTCTTAGCATGCTCAAATCTGGTTCTGCTTTGTATAGCCTTTGATATGGACTATGCCACTCAATTACAGGAGATGGAAGCCGGTTAATCAAGAATGCTGCATACAGAACACATTGTCCCCAGAACTGTAAGGGAAGATTGGCTTGAAACCGGAGTGCCCTAGCAACATTAAGAATGTGTTGGTGTTTGCGTTCAACCACGGCATTCTGTTGGGGTGTATTCACACACGATCGTTGATGAATAATGCCATGTTCTTCAAAGAATTGAACCATATTGAACTCTCCCCCATTGTCACTCCTTAAGGCTTTTATTTTTGTATTGAATTGAGTGACTACATAGTTGTGGAAGTTCTTAAGCAGCTGCGGAGTATCAGATTTGTTCTTCATTAAGTGAAGCCATGTAAATCTTGAGTAATCGTCGACTATTGTGAGAAAGTATCGTTCACCTCCCAAAGACTTGACCATAAAAGGTCCCCAAATATCAACATGCAACAGTTCAAAACAAGCTTTAGTAAAAGAATTGCTCAAAGGGAAAGAAGATCTCTTGTGTTTGGCATAGTGACACACATCACATGCTACAGCTTTATTATTATTCAAAGGAATATTAGACAGATTGTGTAAGTGCTGCATTCTATTTACAGGAAAATGTCCCAATCTGTTATGCCAAATTTCAAGACTGCACTGCATAGCAAAATGATCATGATGTGTCATACGGACTCCAGGTGGGTTGTGCAGCAGGTATAGCCCTCGTTGTTCCTTAGCAAAACCAATCATCTTCCCATCTTTCTCCCGGAGTGTGCACTGATCAGATTCAAATATCAATTCATAAGGAGAGTCCTTGAGCAATTTAGTGACAGAGACGATATTGAATTGAAAACTTGGAATATGCAGGACGTTTCTCAGCCATAATTCATCATTCAACTTTATACTTCCCATGTGTTTTACTTCAATGCTACTGCCATTAGGTAGGTTAACAACAGCCCCTCTAACCATATGATATTCATCAAAGAAATCCAAAGAACAAGCAATATGGTCAGTAGCACCTGAATCTAGAATCCATGTAGAGTGTTCCAAAGCTATTGAATTAATCTGATTATTAAAAGAACACTTGCCTTCATTTGGATGGACTTCTTCATGGAAAGTAGGCATAAGGGAGACAGCAGCTGAGGTAGGTTTCTGACTGTGTCCTCCCTGGTTGTGCAAAAGAGAAAGGAGCTGCTGCACCTGATCACTAGACAGTTGGTGATCATTGGCACTTGTGGATGCTGGTGTAGGTTGTCTTCCCTTCGATTTGAAACCTTGCACCCATCCAGGTGGATAGCCATGCTTTTTGTAACATTTCTCAACTGTATGGCCATTCATCCCACAGTAAGTGCACTTAGCAACTCTGTTTCCAGCATTATTGAAGTTCTTTCGGCTATTGAGGTAATGAACTGCAGCAGCAATGTCTTCATTGGTGTGGTTGACTTGTTGGCTCACATGAGCTGCATTTGCGTGAGCTATTTCCAATCCACTCGGACTAACAATCTGTAGCTGTCTCTCAAATTTCTCCGTCATGACATACACTCTGTGAATGTCCGGCAGAGGATCAAGAACTAGAACGTTTGATTTCAGCGTATTGTATTCATCGTTTAAACCTTGGAGGAAACGGATAATCTGATCTGTCTCTCTTTCATTACTGATCTCATCAATCAAGTTACAGGGACACTTTGGTCGACATTTACAGATAGGTAAAGGCCTCATCTCATTCATTTGTTCCCATAAACCACGGCATCTTGTATAGTATTCATTAACAGAGAGATTACCTTGCTTTAGGTCGTAGATCTCTCGCTGAAGAATAGAAATCCTGTGTGGATCGCGCTGCTCGAACCTCTTTCTTAAATCATTCCAGACGCGTGTGGCCTCCTCCATGTGCACGATAGTCTGAACGATCGAAGGACTCACGGATCTGCAAATCCAAGAGCAGATCATGAGATTGCATCTTCTCCATGCCGGATATTGGCTGTGTGACATCTCCGGCTCGGCGATGCCTCCGTTCACAATCCCCCACTTGTTTTTGACTTCGAGCGCATGGCGCATCGCGATGCTCCATGTGCCGTAATTGCTACTGCCGGCAAGTGGAGGAGACACAAGGATGGCGTTCGAGCTGTCGTTGCTGTTCAGGTGCAGTGGATTTTCGACGTCTTCGTCGCTACTGTTCCTGTTTGGGATGGCATTCCTCTGCGGATTGCCGGTGCGGATCGGCGACTGATTCACCGGAGTTGTTGATCGTGACTGGTGGCTGGACTCTCCAGACACAGCAGCGGCGTAGCTAGCTCTTCTCTGCTCTGATACCATGTTGAGAGAGCAAACGAAAAGCTTAACGGAAGTAGGTGTGTAGCATTGGTTGGTTATCGAAAGAGAACTGAATGATGGAAGGAAAAATCTTATTCAACTGAAACAAGATACAGGGTATATATGGAAGGTGATAATGGCGGTAAAGGTGGTTGCAACTGCCTATGGAAGGGAAAGGACTATACTACCCCTCTATACATGCTAATATTTGAGGAGTACCTCCTTTCCTGCACGGGAAAGAAGTTTTTTTCTGCCACCCACCAAACACACTCTTAAAATCTCCTATTCTCTAAAATTTTCAAATTTGTACATCTAGTTGTTACAAAATGCACATTTATTATTAACATATTGCATATTTAGTATTAAAAGATTTCACTTGCAAAAATGCAAAAGTGTATTGCACTTCAAGTTTGCATTTTAGAGTTTATGACTGAGTTTTTTTTTTGTTTTATTTAGTTTAGTGGATCAATTATTGTTATTGCTTAGGGGTTAGCATTTACGATTTACATTAATATTTATTTATTTATTTATATATTGTTCTTGGTTTCGTACCTAGTTCGTGGTGGGATTAATCTTCTGTAGATTAAATCCTTTATACTAGTTTCGTACTCGTAGCGGTGTGATTAATCTTTCGTAGATTAAATTCCTTGTACTGGTTTCGTACTAGTTGTGGTGGGATTATTTTGGCAAATAAATCCCAATTTCGTTCATATAATTCATATTTGCATGTTTGTAATT